>JAVFBX010005787.1:0-18720 GCA_034783855.1 Mopalia kennerleyi | reverse complement strand
AATGGAAGATGGAACGCTGAATTTCCACGTGACTTTTGAAGACTCGTTTTAGTTTTCATTGAAGAACCATTTTCCATTATAAAGAACCTTTTCGCCATTGCAAAGAACCTTTTTCGTCCATAAAGAACCTTTTCAGCCCGCAAAGAACCTTTGGGTTGCTGAAAAACCATTGACCATCAAGAAGGTTCTTTGCAGAATCTCATTGACTCGTGAAGAACCCTTTTAGAACCATATTTTCTTAGAGTGTGACCTGCTCAGATGTATGGACGTTTCCCGAATAAAACTAAGTTGAAAAGGCATTAGACTGTTGAGAAAATTTGTTCGAATTACATACCTTGGTGTTTCGTGTAAATATTTCATGTCAATGTTCAACCAGCAAGCTGGATCTTCTCGAAAAGGTGAAATACTTATGGTATTTTTGATTTTGATATGTTGATTTGTCTTCAAATTATTTACCTAAAAAATTACAGTTTATACATTATAACCACTAAGGTAGTTGGTAATACAAGCCTACCAAAGAAAAAAAATATTTTGTTTTAGCAAAATAGGGAACGATTATTTTAAAGTCGGGAGACAGTGTCAGTATGTATAAATTACAGTGCACATAAACTAAATCTGTTCCGCAAATGTTCCAAGTCACGTTCTTAGCTAACCCCGACTTAAATTTACCATAGTTTTCATGGAAAATATCTCCATCGATATAATAGTAGTTAAATACGTCACTTAAACTGTTACATACAAATGATGAAGCCCTTGCTTTTGATTTAAAAGATTAATCTAGTCTTAAAATCAAATAAATGCAGAAGACCAGCAAGCTCTATGTATTATAGTTTTGGCTGAAGATGGTTAGGACAGTTCAGCGAAAGAAATATTAACAATGTTAATTTATTATTACACCGTGGATTCAAAGAGTCCGCATTCCTTCCCGAAGTCAGTGTTGGTTTTGTACCTAATTGTTTTCAGCGCAATTCGTTTACTGGCAGATCAAGTGTAGGTTAAATTATATAGTGCCAAGGTGCAGTGGCATACGACAGAATATAAGGCCTTCCAGCATTCTTTGGGGAGCGAACCCAAAAGGTCCACCAAGTAAAGAATTCGTGTTGCAGAGTGGATTAAGCCCAAAATGAATTCAGAACTAAAATAAAACATTTTCCATTTTTAAGAACATTTTGTGACAAACATTAGGACATTTTGTAACCATTTTCTGATTGGTTGATTAATCTCGTTCAGGAGTATTTACCTAAATTACAAAGGTGTGCGTCTACACAAAATAGCAACACTAAAACAGCCATTTGATGTGATATGTTTGGCCTGCAAGGAAAACCAATTCTCTTCCAGTGCTTCGACAAGACGGTACGGCGATGCTCAAAACATACAGCAGCAGGACAT
Organism: Mopalia kennerleyi; assembly: GCA_034783855.1. Lineage (NCBI taxonomy): Eukaryota > Metazoa > Mollusca > Polyplacophora > Chitonida > Mopaliidae > Mopalia > Mopalia kennerleyi. The sequence goes on along the minus strand of JAVFBX010005787.1, from coordinate 17,331 downwards.
GTCCACGGAAATTTGCAGTGTCTGTCTTACGTGGCGGGAGTAGCTTTCGTTAAACACAGTTACCAAGAAGTATTGTAATGAAAGCATTGTGTCTTCATAAAATAAAGTAGAACATAATCTACTCACGCTTGGTAAATTGGCTCCTAAAGACGGGAAGCAATGAAGTCGATAACAGAATCGATTAGGCCTAGACATCTTTAGATTTTTCTTAATCACACGAGCTACTAAAACTTTATCGGCACCGTTGTAATCCATGGGATAGAATCTCGAGTCACGTTTGTCAGCAATTGTTGTTTGTCTTGTCAATATCTGTCAGGTAATAACGTCTGGTACTGGTAAAGAAAACAGCTTAAAAAAAGATAGAAACTCTCACCAAAACCATCAACCAAGATATACAAGGCTTCGAAGAGATCCTTACCAGGGAACAAGATCCGTGGAAAAATGAACTCAGGAAACATGAAGCTGATTTCACCAACAGGATTGCACGGTTTTTCTAAGAAACGTTAACCGTTTACCAATCCTACAGGGGTTCCAAACTACAACCGAGAGAGAAATGCATCTGAGAGAATGATGTGTTTAATATCATGGCTGAAATAAAATGTAACTTGAAATTGGCTACTCATAATTTGTTTAGTTTGTTTGATTGTGAATTCACGTTGTACAAAATTCTATTCCACGCATACGGCTGTCCTCGAGTCTCATTTTTGCACAGACTGTCAAATTGGTAATCCCGGTGAAACCACATTTTCCTCCTTAGGTTTACGAAAAGTTTCTTTTCTTAACATTTTTAAAATGGCAGTGAGATGTGCTGAAAAATTGATCAAACGCGCAAAGCCAGCCATGTTGTTGTTTGTAGTTTCACTTTAGTTGGATGTTATTCCAACTCATTTTGCATGGGAGGAATCGCAGCTTAATATTCGCTTAATAAGTGAATTTGTTTTCATGTTTTGTGTTCAGGAATCATATTGGATTGAATATCACAAAATGTGCAAAGGTGGCTATATTGTACCGAAATATTAGGTTGTACGTTTAGGCATCCTTAGATTGCAAGAAGTCTGAAGCTTTTAAATTTTCTTGTTTTTGTCTTTCAACCTATTGTCTCAACAAAGCCAAAGTGATATTCTAAGTTGTTTTCCAGGCATTGTGTTCCCACTACATACAGACCTGAATATAGCAAAAATATGGAAGGGAAAGTATGTGTTTGTGAAATTTAGTGAGATACAACTCCATTCGTAGTGTCGACAGAAGGGGCTAAGTCTTAACTTAATAGCTGAATTTACGGACATGTTATACTCACAACACATAAGTATTGAATCTTGTAAAATTTGTCACTGGATGACAAACTTATCGTGACGTTACTGTGAACTCCAAACACTTACCTTGCGTGTGTTTATAGACAGACACAAATTTACAGTTAAATTACAGATATGAAATGAGCTGAACAGAGCAAAATCGGGTTTAATTTTGTAAGTTATCTTTAATTTCGTATACTTGTAAATCGCACAAAGAGTGGCAAATAAATTATATGTAAATATTGTTTAAGTTTTCATTACGGTTCCAGTTACGCAGGTTAACTTCTTTAAAAAGGATTTATAACACGACTAGGTTTGTTTTTGACCACTTGATGTACATCTGTTACCAGACAAACCCTCCGTTAAATAAACCAATTATTCACTTTATAGCCCCTATATCTCATCTTTTTTTTTTTAGACGCATTGGGATAATATATCATTAACAGTGTGAGCGGACATTATTAAAGCTGACGTTTATGTGACTAGTGTTGTTGCGTGGCGTTGGTAAAGATTGAAGAGGCTGGGTTAAAGAGACCATCAGCTCAGACTTGTGTGGCTATGTTTTACATTTTCAACTTGTCACACATAACGCTTGGATCATTGATTGCTTTTAACGCTGTGAAATTGAGCGATGCATTTGTATGACATCGGTGTACTGAGACAGTGATTGTAACACTATCACAACCATAATACATGTATGTCAAGAGTTTTGTTTTGTTGGGTATATTCTTCAAGCACTGTTTGAAGACCTCATGAATTATCTCAAAACATACTACCCGTAGCCTGAGGAACCCGCAAGACGATGATAATTTCACAACCATGTACCATATTTAGAATATGTGCAGTCGTATTAGAGACTATAGTGTTATTCAAAACTCAGTCTATATACACGTATAACCATTCGGTTTGAGATCAACGCTAACTTATTCACCTTGTCAAAGGCACAAGATCGCGAGTTTTTCTAAAATTGGATAGACTGACCAAGGTGAATGAAATTTATTTATAGAATATTAATCTACACTGAAATTACAATGAACAATTGTCTTGCTTGGCATGGTATTTAAGTACCAGACTGCGTTCAGTCAAAAAATATGATTTACTTATGTTCCATTCTGCTAGCAACATAAATAGCAATTGTTGCCCGTTCGTGGCTGATATATATAATTTCATCTCAGATGAAATTTCATTTCAGAAGATAGCTGAAATATTGACGGACACCAAATAGTCAGATAGCCTCGATCCAAAGACATTTCACATTGTTTAATAATGTTAACTCTGGTAATGTTTTAAATTAACAGGTATAATAGACGATGTTATTATACCGAGAAGAGAGCTCTGGTCATTGCGTCCAGTATCCTTGCATTTGGTCGCCTTGTCTCACCCTATGGTTTCCTTAACCTCAGACTCCGCGGCCAGGAGTCTATCTGACAAGCAGAAATTCCAGATATAATAACTGTCTTGTACCCACTCTGAAACTGTATCGTTTTGTTCGTAAAACAATAAGCCAAACAATTTTGAGATGCCATTTCTATAAGAGACATCACTCTATACAATAAACTGAGATATTTATCGCCATTTAATCATTCGAATTGTGTATACATTGGACTTGTGTATAATACAATGGTAGAATAATATTGTTGTTTATACTGAGGTCGAGCTAGAGTATAAATGTAGCAGAAACATTCATTACAGAATTAAATAAATAAACAACTACCTAATACTGATTAACGTATTCCTGATGCTTATATATCTCCGTGAGCTTGTATATCAGAAGATTGTCTTAAGCGTTACATGGCTATTCCAGTAACTTGTTGGTTTTTTTGACAGGGTGTAGGTTATTTCACTCACATGACGGCGTGCCAGACCAATGGATTAAGCCCCCCCCCCCACCCCCACCCCCTACCCTGGACACAACTGGCAACAAACAAAGACAAGACCGGAAAAATACAGGGGAAACACAATAATAGCGCCTTCATATTGCCCCTGAGTTCTAAAAGCACCAGGGCAACAGAATGCTCCCTTTCAACTTTCCGCTGAATAGAAGCTCTCGAATAAACACCATTCATCCTCGTGAAGACAAATACGTCAGTTTGACATTGAGTACAAACATTGATTTCTTTTAATTGCAATGGTGATTATTATGAACTGATTGCGATACAAAGAGACTGCATGATACAAACAAAAAACAGAGTAGTAAAATAACAAATAAATCCTGTACATAATTGAGATAATAACTTTCGTCCACATCAATCTCACTTTACAGTTTCGTAACAGAAGAAAAAATAGAATATGGTTTTTTTTACAAACAAAAATTGCACTGCTTCCAGCATGATTGTATTTAACTCAGCGTGATTGTTGAGATGTTGTTAAGCTCTTCAAATCAGTCGCTTTGGTTTTTCTGAATATTCCAGTTTCATTTCACAGACATTGAGTTATCAAACTGTTTCCTACCATTGTCATATAAAGTCATGGGACTGAAATACGTATCACTTCAGTAATGGGTATACGTTATTTGGAAGACTGGTTGATAAGTGTTTTTCGCAATATTAAGCGTAACTTCAGCTTTTAAGTGGCTGGACATTTTAATTTTTTTTTTTTAAATCTATAATACAGTGACCTAAGGCATGTACACCACAAATAGATTTGTTTGTTTGTTTGATTGATTGGGGTTTAACGTCGTACTCAAGGGTATTTCATTTATATGGCGGCGTATTGTCCACTTCACAATGTCCCTAGCCTAATTACGGTCGGAAACCGGGAAGAAAACGCGTAAAAACCACCCCCGCGTTTGCCGGTATCACATAGTGTGACTCAAACATATACGTGAGGGTCGACAGACGGACTCGATCCTGTGAACGGTACATTGAAGAAAACTTCAGTAAGCGAGCTCGCTAACCACTAAACATTTTTTTAAAATGAGTTAATAAATTAAACATTTCATTGAAATCGAAAACATCTTTAAATTTTGTTTAGAACTAAGTTAACTGTGAATATATTGTTTACAATCGCTGATTAAATCAACAACAAATTATGTTTGTATGGCAGATTTGATTTTCTTGCGTTTCATTTTCAATTTTTGTTTAAATGTTGTTGGTTAAGTAAAAAAGCTACAACAAACGAAACAAGAAAAATAAAATCGAGCTAAACGCCACACAATATACCAAATTACATCCCAAATTACGGTTACACGGTTTACTTGTTAAGATTGTTTGTTTGTTTGATTGGGATTTAACGTCGTACTCAAGGGTATTTCACTTATATGACACCGTGCCAGCCCAATGGGTGAAGGAAACCACCCTCAACACCACTGGCAACAAACAAAGACAAATACAGGACAACGACAAGACGCAATACACACACCACAAACAGATCTGCTTCCTGTCCCCCTTGAACTTTGAGAATACCAGGGCAACATGAAGCTCCCTCCAATCACCTACTTGTTTAGAATGTTGCCAGATTTTATATAGAATCAGTTATCATTTCACAAGGATTTATTACACTCCTCGGTTTGTTATTGACCACTTGATAAGCATCTGTTACCCGACATACCCTTCGTTTAAACAACCAATTACTTCATTTATAGCCACTATATTGCGTTGCGGTCGACGCCTGGAATACTACATCATTTACAGTGTGACAGGACATAATCAAAGCTGTCGTTTATGTGACTGCTGGGGCTAGCGGCGTTGGTAAGGACCGTGGAGGCGGGTTAATAGACTCAATCTTATCTAGGCTGCATGGCTGACTATGTTGCATTTTAACCTTTCCCAACGCACGATTCAAATTAGTACTGTATCCAAAACCCGGTACCATACTTATGATAATAATAGCCACATCAGTGATTGATGAGTTATTGTAATTGACCATTATGCAATGACGGGTTTGTAAATTTGCTTTGCCGTCTACAAGACAAAACCCATCATAAGTGTTCCAGCTTGAGGCAGTTGTGGCACTACATGGTCTTGGAACATACAGTGTTTCACTTCGAAAAAATTCAAACGAAAGTGTCTTAGTGATCGAAATAGTCCAAAGCAACTGTATCCCGTTAAAGTAAAATTTAAAAGTCAAACTTCATACTGAAGAAAAGTGAAAATGAAGTACAATTTGTATTCACTAGTGTGGCTAATTACAGAGAAAATATGTAGGATCGTAATTATATCAGCTGTCTCTATCGGCGACCCACACGGTCATCTGATCGACATTTAAGCATAAAGTGTTTGAAAGTAAATGAGCTACGTCTTTGATAAAATAGCTGTTTTTTTATATCATTAAGTGTGTGTGACACATACTTCAAGAAAATTAAACAAGTGAACACATACAAATAACCAAAACGTGGATTTGTCCTTAGTTATACGTAATATACCAACATAGACAGGTCGGGAAATCGGCAGTCCAATTCGTATTACTTGTTTCTTTTAAATTTATGGCAAAAATAATGCTATTTTTAAAGAGAATATAATGTACGCAAAAAGAAAGTTCAGTGTTTCAAAATGAAACACAAAATATGCTACAAAGATATCTTTGCACTGCTCCATTTGTGTAAGGAGAAAATGTGAGATAGAAATGAATAATGCGTTAATTACGGCTGGAAATATCCTGCTAAGGGAGACTACTGAAGAGAATTGTTACAACCAGAAAATGCCGAGTTTCACATACAAGTCCGGTTAATCAATTGTTGTCCGAGACGTCAGAATCGGACACTGTTGTGCATTGCCAGCGCGAATTCAAAGATTTCCCACTGTTTGGTCACGTTACCGCTTGTTGCGTTATAGATCAATAGTTACATTATAATTGTTATAATATCGAGAATAAAGCTATAAAGCTATAGGCATCCGCTTTGATAGTGATTTCATTTGGTTGACCAATATCACCGTGGAATTTCCGTAAATTATGTTGCTTTGACTGGGAGTCTGATCGACATTTAAGCGGAATCCCATACACAGTTGTACGGTACCCATTCTGGCTTTGTATTATTTTTCGCCTCAAGCAATTAGCTAAAACATTATGTGAGTGTGGGCGTTGATATCCCAGAAAAAGAAATTTATGCAAATAAAGTTTGACCAAACATTCTCATTATCGTTTTTATCAGTAGGCTAAACTATAAACATTTTTGTTGTAGAATGTAGATACAGAAACTATTGTTTGCCTCCAACGTGATCGGTCTGTGGCTAACAGAACCAGCGCTTTTAACGAATGGCCTACAACGGCTTACGGCAAAACGACCCCGAGTTATTGTCCAATCAAAGGCTTCTTTGCGAAAAGCTCTGACATCTGTGGCATATGTTGATCAAACATTTAAAATTTCGCACTTTATTGTTGTTGGCCGTCCCTCCGCCTGTACTTGTAAAGGCTTCTTTGCGAAAAGCTCTGACAGGGTCACTAAATAAGTGTCAGTAGACTTAACTGGCAAATAGAAAGAAGGTAGCGTTTGGACAACATTGCCACCATATGCAATAAGCAAAGAGAGAGAACAGTAGCTTTGGCACCTGTGGCATATATTGATCAAACTTTTAACATCTTACAATTTATTATTGCTCGCCGTCCCTCCTCCTGTCCTGTAGCCGGAGCAGAGCTAAAGAGTCTATAATAACATCGTTATGGTGCTCGACACTCACATTCACCATCGGTTGCTGTTTAGTATTTTGCCATTTATGATCAACTATTTTATGGCTACAAACTAGCTCAAAAGTCATCTACAAAAGTGAATCTCGTTTATGGAGCAAAGTTGAAAGATTATAAGTTATATATTTATGAAACTCAGAACACACATTCACCATTAATTAAAGGCAAGTGTTTTTATTGATTCATCAATATATATCTGTCGGTTCGTCCGCTCGGTGTCTGTCCGGATGGCACCTTTCTGTTTTACATGTCTTTGATTATCATATGTTCGTTGTCTGTGATTATGGCACCCAATGAGGGCGTATATTGGTTGTACTAAAACTGTGGTTTACTGATGCAATAATTGTACAGGTGTTTTTTAAAACAAATTCGACTGTTTAAACGGTCTTTGTCTACAACTCTCGAGTCATTCAACTGCATCTACTATCCGAAGTATTAATAGTTTTAATCACATGTTTCTTATTTTCAAGACCATTTTGGTAATCAGATACTTTAATTTTTGTTCTCTCTTTTTTGTTCTCTATTTCTACTTGGAAAATATTAACACTTGTGTTGATCCTTTGATTAATTAATTTAAAAGTCATTTACTGATGAAATTTCTGTTTGATCTCAACACCTGGTGGTTGCTTTTTCCTCTTGTTAGTTTACAACAAAATAAAAACATTGGTTTTGTCACCCCAAAGTCTCACAATAACTTTCTTTATCCTTTGAATGTTAAATGACTGTTCACTTAAATACATCGTTCTGTTTACAAATATCGAGACTGGTATAGTCTTTGTTTCATAGCTCGATTTAAAATGAGTTATTTATACAGACCAGTTAACACTGTAATTCACAGTTCGGCGTTGTATTGACCAATTAAAAGACATCTGCTATCAGGCATCACAACTGCAAATAACTTCATGTACAGCCCAAATATTTCATTGTGGATACTATATCATCTATAGTGTGACAGAATACAATCAAAACTGCGGTATATTTAAATGAAGGATGGAGGAGTCTGGGGTTAAAGAAAACAAAGACAACCGTATGCAGTATATACAGTTATATAGAATGTCTGTGCGTGTTTTTCCATGCTGTAATGAAGGTTTGGTGAGTGTCACTTTACCGTCTCATAGCTACAACACAATACAAATTTCTCTTAAATCATTAAGACAGAGAGAAACCACGTTGAACTTAATGAATCAACGCGACACACCCGATATAATAAACAGTGGCGTGTTAATGACTTGAGTTGCCATGTGTTTAACAGCTTCATTTGTTGAATATGAACAACACTTTGTAGCCTCATTTACAGTAGTCTCATACCCTAGTAAAGTTTTAAGCGTACTGCACATGACAGAGAGATGGTGTCTTTTAGCATATATTTCCCGTGGATCGTAGCGACGCGTGACATGACATGTAGAACAAATTATGAAAAGCTGCCAATGTTCCGTACATTAATCAAACAAATCCTTGTCTACGGTTCTGTATGTCAACAAACAACTCTTACTTGTGGAACATGGTTTAAATAGAGCATCACTATACACTGAAACTTTTTTCCGGAAACCAATTATTGCATTACAGAAAAGGCTCTTCAATGTACAAAATGTTAGAGATAGTGAAAGGTACATTAACAACAGAACACACCACAGATAAATAGATGATGTAAGCTTAAACAATGTAAATACGTGAACGCATGAAATCAAGGATTTTATAAATAAAATAACATTTAACTGTGCCATATGCTATATTAATTTTTATCTGTTTTAATACATGTACTTGGTTGACAGATGAATTATAACATACTGGCGGAGCCCTATCTTTTATATCTGGAAACACGTGTTGTGTTAGATTAGAGTATTTGTAGATTTAATGCTGATGATACAATTTTGTATGGCTTATTAACGAGAAGAATGTATTACTCTATTACATAATTAAACCTCTCATAAGAGCATCGGGTAGCTGCTGCATTTCCGGATGGATTCTCCATTCTCCATTACCTGATATCCGGCTCACTCTGCACCATTAAACAGCAGGCCGTCAGACACATGAGGAATCATCTATACTGATTTTATTAACATAATCCTATACTGAAATATATATAACAAATGTACAATTTCAAATAGTTTTTTAATATAATGAAGTTATTCGAGAAAGAAAGGGTGGTAATCATGTTCAAGATAATTAGCTCAATTGTCGAATCAGTCTATAGGACAAATTGTATTGTTCAACGATACCCATCGATTGTTGACCACCACTTCTTCTGAGAATCAAATTATGTTGTTAAGATGAATTGTTTTTGCTGTGATATTAGAACCAAACCAGCAATAAATCAATAAATAGTCTTAACTTTTCACAGCTTCATTTTTGAGGATCTGATTATTTGTAATCAAACAGCTTTCTAAATAAAAAAGTAATAAAGATTATTCCTTATAGCACTAATCACATAAAAGACTAAATACACTTTTCAACGATTTTGATCGAAAACGTAGTTTCCACAGCTCTATTCTATCGGTTTAGGCCAAGTGTCGTCAACATATCTTTATAATTTAGGAGTATATCACTGATTTGGACAAACATCATTATTCATCAACGAAATGCTATGTAATTAAAGGGTTTCTTTGGACAGCTTAACTGCAAATTCATTGTCTGAAATAACGCTCGTATATGTATGATACTTGGAGCCGTTGTTGCAACTGCATGACTACTAACATGGATTGCCTTTATGTTTATTCAATATTTAAACGACGATACAACTGTTATCAATCACAATAGGCCAATACTGATTTGACGCAATGATTACAGTCATCTGTGTCTGACACAGATATAAAGAAATGTCCCCACAAGAATGCCTAATTGATTTTATTTAACGTGTCACTGTTTCCTGAATCACTGTGGGTTTCTTTTGAAAGAAGTAGAGATTAAGTTCAATAAAAGTCATTAATCGGTTTGATGTTGTCAGTGTTACTTCTTTCATATTGAATGTCCTAAATCCTGACCATAGAATTTCTGTCACTTCTATTTTATCACTTTAATTACCTCTTTGGAAATCTAGACAGCAGTCCTTTAACTTCACCGCATGTTTCGTCGACTTGATTATTTTCGATCGATGCGCTCTGCAAATTCTTTTCAACAAAGTCTCATTGCTATATATGAGTTTGATCACTTTACTAGCAGAAGACTGGAACTCTGAGGAAACTGACAAAAGAGTTAGGATTTAGAAAACGCCAATTTTCCAGAACAGGGTCGCTGTGAATAAGGCAAATTAGGTCACGTGTTTAGGTCCAGACTGCAGTTGTTTATATCGTATGTGAGGCCCCGGCCGTTTAATTGGCTGTCTTGAAAACAGCTCTGACAGCTATAGTTACCAAAGTATTAAGGAAGCTTTTAACTGGGTGTTTAAAAAGAAACCCTGTTCAGGAAATCCACGTGAAACAGGCATTCTTTTGTCAGAGGCTATAAAGAAACGATTTGTATATAGCTGATGATTCGTGAGAATAACGAAGGCTCTGTTTGACAAAATTCAGCATTCCTTCAATCAACACATTCGAGGTGATCCCAGTGTAAAAACTTACATTCTGTACGATTCGAATTGGCATACTAGTATTTCGGTCTCAATTTCACTGAAATATATCCAATTGGAAAATAAAGCCATTCGTATTCAACTGAAGGACTTTTATTGGGCGATTCCTTTACAGCTCCGATTATCGCCCAGTTCCAGATATACCATCGTCATGATAACACCTAATGTCTCGACTTGGTCGCTTGTACATACAATTATAAGGTTTTAACTACATATTTTTACTTCTAAATACCAAATTTCATTTAAGTGTCGTTTGTAACGATCAACACAGTTTGCATATAAATACATATATTGATTGCAGACTATCGGTTTGCATATAGGTGTAGATCACCCAAAGTAACCAGGGATTTCCAGAAAGCACACACGTCTAGTTTATATACACCATTATATGACTCATCTGTTTGCGAGAAGTCAATTCCGTCATTGTACAGTGATTTGTGTTTTAAACAGGCTCGTGAGCTTTAAATATGGCACGTAAGTCTCGTACTTTATTTGTATCTTCTACTTGACTTCCGGCTACTGTGTTAGAATGTTTCGCTGTGTTTAGAATGCAGATCTTTCCGAGCCGTATTTTTTGTTTCTGTTGGGTGCAGCTATAGGTCTGGAAGGGCAAATTGGCATCTTTTTAACTTTCCGTTGATGCTAGAACTAGAAAGAATTTAGACTGTCCTCGGAAGTGGATTGAACTACGTGGAACATCGCAGATCATGTGACGTAACTTACAGGCCATATTAGGAACCGGTCGATATACATTTAAATCTTGTGAATGATTGACAGTATCCTTAAATCTAGCGCTTGTAAGAGAGGAATTTTAAAACACGTATTTATTCCTTAAATTGGAAAGACTTCTTAGTGTTCTTGTTTAAAGATATGTAGTTTTCATAACACATATTTTGTTTGACAATTCGACTGTTTACATCAGTCATTATTCAGATTGGGGAGCAAATCGTTTTGTCTATACAATCTGGGTTTTGAGAATGAATCATTCTGACATACAATGGTCTTCATAACTCTCCGCTCAAATCTCCAGATGTACAACTGACAGATAGTAAACGGAACTTCTTCATAACTGTGTTTACTTCCTACATTTGTAATCGCTGAATTTTGTGTTTCTTTTTACCGCTCTGTTGTGTTGGTTCCGAGTTTGGCCTCTGCCATTTGTGACAGCAACAAAACACGGCCAACGACACGACAAAGATTGCGCAAGTCATGTTATAACAAATGGTGAGAGGTTGAATCGCCAAACGGCAGGTCATTCATGGTTGTTTTAAAGTGTGCACACGGCATTTAAAAGTTGTAAAATAAAATAGTCCCTGTACATTTCGCAGCGTTTCATTCGTTGGGTTTTATCAATGAACAGACAGTGATCAATCAATGCGTGAGAAAGCTTTATAAACGAAAGATGCACTGTATACATTATTAAATGGTTCAATACAAGGTCATTAAACTCTTGAAATCACGCTCTGTGTTATTGCCGGCCGACCGTCCGTCCGTCCGTCAAGTTTCTGTCCTGATGGCTCCAACGAGTGTCAGGTGCAAACCAAAAAAAACTATTAGGCACATCGTAATGAGACTTGGCATCCACATTCCCCATCGGTGGTAGTTGAGTAATTTACGATTGAAGATTCAATATTCTTTTTTTATGGCTATAAAGAAGGCCATACGTCCTCAACATTTCGTTTCTAGAGCAGAGTTATTTTGTTTGATCGAAAACTGTTTAATTTATCGGGGTGTATACATTGACGGTTTACATCATAAACTGATAGTTTAAAACGTCCAGAGGCTTAACTGGATGAAAGCTTATCGAAGCCAATTATATTCAGCTTGTGTTCAAATGAACGTTGTATGCAATGGTATTGTAATCCTCAATCCCACAATAAACAACAAAATGATAGTTGAGTTCAACACATCGAGCGGTTTACAAGTATGGCGACTGATGCGACTGTGCTAGTCCTTGTGTCGGAGCTCGATCTAAACAGTGCTATTCCCTGAGACAGGTTAACAATGTGTACATTCACAGTTTGTAGTATTATACTGCCCACTTAAAAGACATCTGCTACCAGCCATCAACGGTACAAATAACTTCATGTATAGTCCCAATATTATTTTCTTCATGGATGTTATATCAGTTATAGTGCGACAGGATACAATCAAAGTCTGGATCAATTTAAATAAAAAACATTGTGGAGTCTTGGGTTAAAGGAAACAGGGTGGACTGAATACAGTATTTACAGTTATACAGAAATGCTTGTGCGTGTTTAACCATGCTGTAATGAAGGTTTGGTAAGTATCCCTTTAGTCTCCTAGCTACAACACACTACAAGTGTCCTTTAAATCATTAAGACAGAGATAAAAAACTTAGACGTTAATGTATCGACGCGACACACCCGATATAATAAACAGTAGCGTGTTTATGACTTGAGTTGTGATATATGATCGTGTGTAAAACAGAGTACAGCTAACATTAAATAAAACTCTTGGTAAAATGAGGTAAAGTGTTACCTTATCCAAATTTATATTTTATGAAAACAATTTTTGAAAATTAGCTGGCATTTATAAGATATATATCACTATCATGCTCTGTTGAATGGCTGAAAGAACCCTTTCAACCATTCACTCAAGCAATATTTACGGTATACAAACTTCAAAATTCAAACTGTAATATCCTTTATGTATACAGACGTTAAATATTATAGACTAGACAATCAATAAACGTCTTTTATTTGTTGAACATAATTATTATACAGCATCACTATACACTGACAATTTGTCCAGTAACAAATTACATTGCTTAATACGGAAAAGGCTAATAAATGTACAAACTGTCAAAGATAGTGACAGGTACATTAAGAACAGAAAACGCTTTCATTTAAATGGATGATGTAAGCTTAAAGAATGTCAATTGACTTGGCCATGAATGGTTGAATTGTATCTTTAGCGAATTTTTTTCCGATTCTCCGAGTGGGAGTTGATTTTGTTGATCCATATCGTCCATCCAATTTCATTATCCCCAACACCCTATAGCTGAAGTTTAGACAAATACATAAATATTTCCAGAAACATACTACCACATATCTATAAAGAAATGGTAAATATAACTGACTAGTCTCACAAATTCTTTATGAACTGCTGTGTATGATATCGTCTGAAAATGTTATATTTTTTACGTCTAAACCCCTATCCGCCATACTATTATATCTTCAACGGAATATATTGACCTGGCTTGTTATTGATCACATCTCATATGAAATATGACTAATTTTTTAAATAAAAACTCACAGCCGCCTACACCTATGCAATCTCCTAAAAATGTCATTCCTAAATCTCATTCAGCGATGACAAATATAGGAAGTAAACACAGTTATGAAGAAACTCCGTAAACTATCTGTCAGTCATACATCTGGAGATATTAACGGAGTTTAGGAAGACCGTTGTATTTCAGAATGATTCATTCTCAAAACACTGATTGCATAGACGCATATCCCCACAGTTTGAATAATGACCTCGATGTAAACAGTCAAATTGTCAACGAAAATGTGTGTTATTAAGACTATATACCATTATAGAAATACATAAACAAGTATTTGAAATCTGCGGTAGGTAGCGGTTTATTTAAGGATACTCTCGATCATTCAAAATATTCACAATTCGGCGCGTTTATTTTTATTGTGATGTAAAACAATATCAATAAACATATCAATCGATCAATCAATAAATCAATGGATAAATCGACCGACCGTTCGAAAAGGTTTTCTTTTGTAGTACACATGTATATGATTGTTTGTAAGTCAACAATAAGATTACAATTAAGGCTATTCTTTTTTTCCTAAAGATAGAAATCCAGTTAATATGCAAAAACGCATTTTATTTTATATTATACATTTGTATGATATAACGCGTTAATAGGATTAAAAGTTTCCACAAAACGTGTACTTAATTTATATAACATTATTTAATATGGTATAAAAAATGTTACACAAACGGTTAACATATATCACGTGAACTGACAGTCTGAATGTATATCATTGCCGTGTCAATTGGAAAACACTGAAAGGTGTGAAAATTACACATGTCATGCGATACCATGGTATTCATCAATATCCAGAAAAAGTACATGCCATATACAGTGATATATTAATCATTGGTACAATAGTTGCTGATTCGAACACCGGAAGCTACGTAGTTGTAATCAAAAGTGTTATTAACCTTTTTGTGCCCTGATGCCGTATCGAATTGTTGATAATCCCACATTCAGTGATATTTCAGCTGCAATCTGACATGATCTTTATTCTAATTCCTCGATCACCGTGTCCAGTTGCGTCAGTATATGTGAAATGATACAGATTAACGGGGATTATGTAATCTGCCAATTTTTCCTTTGGATTCTGTACAGCAGGCCGTTAAACAAACGCAGAATCGTCGATACTTATCTCATGGACATAATACCTTTATACTGGAACATATTTATCACACAAATACAACTAAGAACTGCAAGCCCAAAGAGTTTTTCAAATATAGAAAAATAATGAACATATCTTCCTTAAAAAAAACAATCACTTAAAAAGACAAAATATATTAATTATACTCATCAATTTTTGCTGTGATATTAGAACCAGAAGAAATAAATAAATTAATAAATACATAAATAAATAAATCAATCAATCAAACAACCAAACAATAGATAAAAAAACATAATCTTCACTGCTGCAAGCGTCGTCAGCATACCTTTATATATCATTGATTTGAACAGGAAATTTCAGAAAGTTTTGTAATGCAAAGGCTTCTTTGGCTACCTTATCTATGAATTCGTTGTCTAAAATACCGCTGGTATATTTAAGATACCTGAATCCGTTAATACACTACATGACTGCTAACAGTGACTGCCTTTGTGTTTATTCTATATTAAAATGATACAACCGTCATCGATCACAATAACACAATAATGACTTGACGCAATGATTAAAGTCGTCTGTGTCTGACACACATATAAAGAAATGTCCTCACAAGATTGTCCTCATTGATTTTATTGAACATGTCTGTGTTTCCCGAATCGTTTTGTGGGTTTCTTGTGAAATCAGCAGCGATTAAGTTAAATAAAAGTCATTTACAGGTTTGATGTTGTCAGTGTTACTTCGTTTATATTGAATCTCCGAAATCCTGACCATAGAAATTCTGTCAATTCTATTTTATCACTTCAATTATCTCTTTGGAAATCTAGACAGCAGTCTTTAAACTCCACCGCATGTTTCGTGGACTTGATTATTTTCGATCGATATGCTCTGCAAATTCTTTTCAACAAAATCTCCCTGCTAAGTATAGGTTTAGTCACTTTACTTGTAGATAGCTGAAACTGACACAAGTTCTCAAAAGTGGACCTTCTGGAAAGTGAATCCCTTTTCAATAATATGTACAGACAGAACGATGACCAGACTAACAAACGAGGACTTGTCGCCATAAATAGAATATGTCTCAGGAGAAATCAAGTCTAACTATCTTGGTATGGAGTACTTTATCGATAGGAAATCTCGTTTTACAGGGTTGAAAAATTCACTAATTTTCGTATTCGTCATACGTGTATATCTTAAAGGGAATATATTGGACTGGATCCTCATGTGAATTATGACTGTATTACTAGAAGTCAGAATTACAACGGCTCACTTACTGTAAAGTACTTAATTTTCGCGTGGAATTAATTTTCGTGATATTCGCGGTTACACATTTTGCGCGAAAATTAATTCCCGCGAACGGACATACATTAATACAATGTAACCACGCTAAAATTTGCCACGATATACTGCATACATAATCTCCACAATTGGTCTCTATAACCAGTAAACCAGCCGGAAAAATACTTTGCGAGTGGGTTAAACAAGTCGCGGCAGTCATAACATCATGTTGTTGTTGTTGTAGCTTTTTCTATATAAAGCTGTCTGCGTGTGTTTAACAAAACAAAGAGTTAATCTGGTAATGTATCATTACAAGACACTATAAGGGCAAAGCAGGGCACATATGGTGCAGTTAATGCAAAGCTTTTACAAAGTTTTGTCCAAATTAGTCAAAAGGCTTACCATGTCTCAGCTAGCACAACAGTTTGACACTTCACTGAATTAATTCACAGCAAGACACATCAAACCAAACAGCTTGGCATTGTCTTTGTTTACTCACGGTAGGTGTGAACGCAAGTGAGTTACATGTAAATATCTGATAATCCCTACCTAACTGATCAGCTAAGCACTACTCAATGATTAAAACACTGACAAGTCTTTAGAGAAAAAAAACAATTTCTTTCATTTTTTTTGTTGTGATACGTAAATACGCGAAAATTAATTCCAGCGAATTTAATAACAGAATAAAAACGCGAAAATAAATTCCCGCTAATATAAAGTACTTTACAGTATTCAGAATTTTAAACTCTTTGAAAAAAGGCTCAGTATGTTGAAATTTAGAGAATGTGAACTTGTTTTTGTAATAAGAAGAGAGGTTGAATATAGGTGGTATATATCTGTTGCCTCAGAGAGGATTGGCATAGGACAGATCAGGAGGATGACCAAGAAGTAAACGATAAGGAATGTTATTCTTTTAAGACTATTTCGGATATGTTGAAAACGATACCTAAGAATTGGTCCACAGAACTAACTGGAATCTAATCTACAGTTAATGGCCGAAGATGAACAGGAAATAATTTACGAAAAGGTTTGATGGTGGTTTGTTGAAGTTTAGGAAAGTTTGCTGGTACAAAGCAGATTCGGAATGGGAATTTATTTTGAGGCCATGGTGTTTATTGCTTCAAACAGGTTTTTAGAAGAGAAAGAGACACATGTATCATCAGCTGAGAAGTGAGGAAGCAGTACA
>JAVFBX010005676.1:0-18727 GCA_034783855.1 Mopalia kennerleyi | reverse complement strand
AGCGGGAAAATTGTCTGCAGTTTTCACTCATTGCCGGGAAAAAAACATTTTTTCGAGCCGTGCCCTTAATAGACCTATATACAAATAAATTAGTGGGCAAATTTGAAATGTTTGTATATATTAGTACTGTGCTCCTGGTTTATGTGACTTGTCAATCTGGTCAGACCTAGGTCCTCTACTATAAACACATAACTCACTATAGATATCCTAATGTTGTTACCATTTCACCAATAACCCTCAAACCAGTGTCATTCAGTTGAACCATAACTTCATATTAATATTCAAATACATCATTATGCTGGTGAATGTATGTAAGCTGCATAAACTGTGCATTACATTCAATAAGTATAAAACACTTTAAAAATGCAGTCTGCAATATATAGTTTCTATATTGGAAGCGACATGAATATTGTTGTGTCGTTCTTATCTAATAACTTCCATCATATCTTCATTTGCAAGCACTTTTCAAGTGACGCCATCTTAAGTTATAGTATAATAGGCATTTGTGTATCTTTGGTACCCTTTGAGGAAAAACTGACAAGTCGCGCAGCTCGCACTGTCTCCTGTGTTAATTGACAAAGTGAAACCACACCACATGGGCAGCACTACTGCAGTAGACTGTCGCATTGTGTCAAATGTAAATTGGGGATCACAGGACACAGTAATGATTGATGAATGTTACTAAGAATTGTAAACTTTGGTATGATTACATTGTTAAACAGCCTTCAGCTTTTAGCACAGCTTTTAGATATTTTAGTGTTGGGCTATAAAGTAAACATAATCAGTCAAAGGCGGACTGTAGTCATTTCCAGTTAGACTGACCATCGGTATACATAGCGATTGAAGGCAGCCTCTGAAAGCTTCAGTGATAGGCTGATATAGATTGAGTCTTTACCCACTCTTTACCAGTGTAAACCTCATTACTCATATTTGACAAGCTTAGAATACTAGCACACCAGTGACAAGACATTTAGATAGTATCTCTTCATAATAATCATTGGCAATGAAGATTTCCTCCAAAGCTTATTGAGATAGGGTTATCTACCCTGCCAGATATAAACAAAATATACTGGATGATTTATGTGTTCTTTAAGAAGATTCATATCATTTAATGTTACACTGTAGGATATGAAAATGAGTATTGATTATGTAATCAATAAGGTTGGGAAGTTTAAATCTGAAACCTTTTTTTTTAGATATGTAGTCTTTATTTTTTGGGGGTATTTTTTATTAAATAATGGTGACATTTTTTATGATTATTTACATCTGTTCAGTTTTATTTCTCAAAAACATTGCCATTTTCTTTTAAGCAAATTTGTTCCATCAATTACCAAATATATGCATAAAGTGCTCAGTATTAAAGAGAAGTACAATTGCATACGCCTCATGTGTATCAATAGATCATTTGTAGATGGGTCAGTGTCCCTTACTGAGGGATACTTGAGATTTAGAGATACTTAGGTGAAATGGTACTGTAGTAGATGTCTGATTGTATGGAATTTGGTAAGGTAATTTGTGGGTCATCCACTCTGGGCAGTGACCTTAACTCTTACAATGGAGAGACGGGAGAGGCGAAGGAATGCTATCAATAATGTTGACAGCACACCTTTTGATATTCCTTACTTAGTATTCTGGTCTCGTCTCCGACTTGAATTAGTTCGATTCCAGTCATCTGGGGAACTGAAGATTCATGCGAGCAAAATTATCAGCGTTCTAGGTACATCTGATTCCCAGGTGGTGTTCATTGACATCTCAAAAACTACAAACTACCATGTAGCATAATAATACCATAACGGATAGATAAAAAGGCGTGTTTTTATATGAAATGGTTCTTTCGTTTGAGTACATTCCTTTAAAGAAAACATTCATTTTTAATCAGCATTTTTGGAACGTTAACAAGGCAGATTTGATTGTAATGTAATAATAATGATAAATTTATTACAAACAAGTTGCAACAGACTAGTAAATTTTAAATGGGCAAAGCTCTGTCCTTTTGTCTCCAACTGCTCAATTAATATCCCCAAGAGTTTTTTAGTTTAATGCTGTATCCAAGACAATGGTTATAGAATAAGGTCATAATTGTCAATAGTTTGCATGGCCTTCATAAAGCTAATGGTTTTTATATGCAATTTTCACAGTTCTTAAATATTTTATGAGCTGTCATATTATTTTTTTAATATTTTGTCAAATCTATTGTCATTATGCAAAGAAGACATTAATCTGTGACCTTTTCAAATATGTAATTGCACAATTATCTTACATTTTACCTGTAGTGATTTTTTTTTGTCTTAAGAATTTTTTAAAAAGAGAGGTTGAGTTCATTTTAACTTTATAACACAGTGCATTGGAATAGAAATACACTGTATTGGTATAACATTGATTCAGATATACTTAAAGTATAGCTGATTCATTAAGTGGTCAACTCTTGCTGGGTACTTGTCCCTTGAGTTTTCTGGGCAAGGTCCCAATGAACGGATAGAACTATTGATTGATTTTCTCTTGATTAGAATTGGTCGTTGACAGCATGATGGATCTTCCAACAGAGGATCATTATTGTTAACAGTGGTCATTTGCAATGTCCAGCAATTTGTAAGACGCCCCCTGAAGGGCAATTCCAGATACCTTCAATGATAACTCTAACCCATTTCTGCACACCTAATGGGAGAGTTATTTGTCTGCAAAATTGCCTGGTGTGTGAAAGTCACAAATATGTTGTTTTTTTTCTACTTTCTATACAGCTAGATGTAGATTTAACAAAACGAATAATCTGTCTAAACTTCATCATGGTGTCAGGCTTGTCATGTATTGTAATTTGGACAGTTCCACATGGCCCCCATTATAACTGTAGCCCAATTCAGCACACCTTATAAGAGCAATTTATCCACAATTTGATCAGTGTCAGAAAGTTTTAATATGCTCTCATCCTTATATGTTGTAGCTGATCAATCTTTGTAAACAGCTCCATTATATCTGAGTCTTCTCATCCTCTTCAGTCTCACATATTCTTGTCACAATTTTGACAGTTCCAAATGGCTTCTTTGATAACGCCTACCAAATTCTCCGTGCAGCCTTCAGTGGCCGATACTTTGTCCATTAACTTACCAATATTGGACTGAAAGTAACCTTGACACGATCAATCTGTTTATTCAGTTACTGGGTGGTTGGGAAGGAGCGTCTTGTTGTCATATAGTGCTATGAGAGCTCAGAGGCAACAGGAGACGGATCTATTTACGATGCCTTTGCATTACATCATTGGAGTGTCCTGCCTTGACTGTTCTTTGCCCATGGTGCTATGGATAGTTTCCTTAACCAATCTAATGGCATGCCCTTATAAGTGAAATAACCTTAAGCATGGCATTAAACCTCAACAAAACAAAAATCTATACAATTTTTTTGGCTCTTTTCTTCTCTGGCTTGTCCTATGTTATAATCTATAAGAAAAACGTTTTGTGGATATTTCTGATTGCTTCAAATAACTTTAACCTTATTGAATATTTGCAACTTCTTAAAACTGTATGCCCATTGGCTTCAAGCAGTACATGTATATTCACAGCAGTCAAACTAGCTTTACTTAACACTCGGTGAATCGAAGTAGTTTTTGATCAGTTATTTGACTTATTTATTCAAGTCACATATTTATTCTGTTATTACAAACGTAAAAAAACAACTGAACATGTTCAAATACCCCTTAAGAATGTTTGCTTGAAATAATCCACAAATACTGCTGTTATGAGTTTAAAACATGCTGTAACATGTTGTTTTATATCCATCAGCTATTTGACATAGATTTTAACATTGTGTGTTAATCTTTTGGACGTTCTCGAGGTCTTTCACTAACGTCTTGCTGCTTGTGAACTGTTCTTTCGGACATGGACTTGTGAGAGATTATGTTCTCTACGCAAGACCTTGGAGATTTTTACAGCAAGCATACTCTGAACAGTGGGCTGCATTACTTGTTAACACACGGAACATATTGTCACGCAAATATATACGTTCACCTGTCGAGATTTACAAGGATTAACAATAATCCACTGACCTGACTGATCTGCCTAGCTTATAATCTAATCTTAGGACAGTGGGAATCTTCTGTCTGGACTGGCTGAGCTCACAGATATACATGTACCACTGACCAGTTCATCTTGTAATACCAGTATAGTCCTATTTATTCACACTCTGGACAAAATTGTGAATATATTTTATTATATTATGTATTGAAGATTACCGGCTTATTGTACATCCTATTTCCCAAAATACATGGGGGCTATACTGGCTTGGCTCAGTGGTTTAATATAGCCTGTAGTGCTGATCCCTCACACGGCCCACTCGATGTACCTCTCAGCGGTCCCCCAAATGGACCTCTAGTATACGAGAGAGTGACATGAGGGCACTTCTGCATCCTCGCTGGGGCCTGTCTTATGAAGCATATGTAGATAACGTTGTACGTAATTACCAATATGACACAGGGCTTTCAGTACTGGATTTCTCGAAAAATTTGCAACCAAGAATGGCTAATATTTTGCAATGTCCTCTTCAAAATGCTTTATTACCAACCCCCTTAGAAAAAATCCCATTATCTTCCTTGATACAGTTTGTGTTAATGCCAGCAACAATGGAAACTTATTTTAAAAAACAAAAAATATGCAGACCATATTCAACGGTGTGCATATGTATTCACTCTAACCGTGATGGTGTACATATCATTCAGAATACAAAGTATGTGGCCTGCTACAAAGTGTATAATGATATAAACAGTACTTGCTTTCAATGGTCATATGGCCCTTACGTGAGGCTGAGAAGTTCTGCTAACCAATTACATCTAATACAAATGATTTTCCTCTCCTTTCAAGATATTTTATTGGCTGGGTAATGACATGTTATAGGACACCTATTCTGTTGGACATGTAGTTGTATTTGTTCTACCAAACCCTGGAGATTAGCTATCCAAATGCAACTTCATTAACAGAGGAAATGGGGAAATAGTGCTTTGTTGGCTGGGCAGACCTGTACTCCAGTGCTGCCTTATTTCCTCTCTTATAGAATTAATATTAGTGGATTGTTATTAACCAGTCCTCTCATCAACTTAATCTATACTTGCCCAACTCTGAATATCATTCACTTGGCAACTGTCTCTTTTTACTTTAAATGCTTGGTAAACAGTGTTGTACCATTTTAAGAAATGTCGCGGAAATTGGAGAATTGCTATGATGAAGATGCCATTCTGACAATTTGATCTGTAGGTCTAGGAATAACATGTCACGGATGACCCTAGGTCCAGAAGTTGACCTATCATTAGACATTTTCCAATAATTGTATAGTACTTGCGCGATCTATAATGTTTATTAACATGTACCCTTTCACCCCAGTCTCATCTCAGGAAAAAGCGGAGAACAATTAAACCTTAGTGCTGGTGAAATCTGAAAAAAGTGCTGGTAAAATTTAAAAGAAAGTACAGAGATTACACAGAATCAAGAGCAGGGGCTTAGCCAGAAATCAAAAGTATGGTGTCCAAAATAGTCATTTTGCGTCACTTTTCAAATTTCCTATCTTGCATGTTAAAGTGTCTTAAAACAGGGTGTCCAAATGAGGCAATTGTTAACTTCAGGGTGTCCATTAGGACGGGTGTCTGCCTAAGCCTTTGATCAAGAGAGAAATAAGTGGTCTTATTTGTTATGACCGTGAGAAATTCTACATTTATTCCATGGGTGTACATGCTTCTGACATGCTTCTGACATGAAAGTCCATCTGAAAATTGCACATGATTACATGTAGGCCTAATTATTATTAATAAAAGATTGATAAATCAGTATTCTATATTTGATGGTTATTGTACTATTATATTAAATATAATTTTTCATTTTTTTTCTTTTGATCAGAACAGCTAATATATTTTTTTTTAATTTCAAATAGTAGAGAATACTCATTCTCATGTTTCTGGTTTTAAGTACATATTTTCCAGTAATAACTTGTCAAGAATTCTCATCAGGTATGTCTTCACTGTTTGCTCTGACACGGTTCAATATGCAGCAGAATGTTTGCTTTAAGAACAAAAGTAGAGGGTTCTTGAATAGCCAGCAGTATAAGCAACGTTCAGTTGCTTTCTCAATTCTGAATAAACTGCTGGTTCTTCTAACGATCTGATTTGGCTGGTAATTCAAAATTATGTGTGTCTTGCCGAGCTATTTCTAGTTTACCCACATGCCAAATATTGATAACGGACACACATTATTCTACAAGCAAAACCAGGTATAGAACATAGGAGCCATAAGTCAGATTATAGATCGCCTTATTTCGAGAGGATTTTCTAACCTATACTCTGGCAATAATTGTCTGTCACAGAATGTAAATAATGGATGACAGCTTGGGAGATTGCTGTGTTTCATATATTGTGGGATATTAGATTATATGGAAATGGTTTGCTGGGCTTGATGTGTTCTTTGGGTAAATACCACAAATGGATTCTAGACAATGTCTAGAAGGTTTACCAAACGGCATATGTACTTTTAACAAGCATGACAGTAATTGGTACTGCTATCCTACATCTACATGGATTTTGTCCTAAAACGTCACAAACAGACTTCCTGAAATGGTACAAGGAAGTAAATAAAAGCTTACGCAGATATAACAAGTATCTCATTACTATTGCAGAAGTGTGCTTAATCATTATGATGTTCACATACAAAAATTGATAACAAAAACTTGACGATGAAAAATTTGAAGCTAATCTATATATTATACAATACAGATTAGTGTCTCTGTTTAATCAGGGTTTACAGCCATACATGTACTTAAGGTTATTTCTCTCATATGACGGCATGCCAGCCCAATGGGTGAACTAAAGCATTCCTGACACCTTGGCAGCAAGGCAGGCAGATCATCATAGGACGCAGTTCTCATGGATATCGTAAACAGATCAGCCCCTGGGTACCAAAGAGAAAGCTTTATCCCAACACTCCACTCAGTACCTATGTACTTTTATGCATACGATATTTCCTCTCGGTATTGCACCATATTTAAGTAAGGAAGTGTGAAGTGGACAATTCATCATCATATGTGTGAAAAGTCCTTGAGCATGATTTTAAACTGTAATCAAACAAACAGGCCTGATCGCAATATATTTGGTGATCAGTCGTTTCAATTAGTCTATTATTAGGAATATGACATCAACCAGACTACTATTCTCTGCCGTTGTTTTAAGCCATTGCCCTCCTCCACACTGGCTGACTATACCAGTCCACTGGGTTTTAGAGTACATGTGATTCTCCTAACAAGGGGTTTGTACAGCAATTACACCTTGTTTGCTCTGGTCATTCTACACACCTGACACACTCTACAGTCTTACTTAGGTTGTTTGATTAAGGGACAGGTGTAAAGCCTGACACACTTCACACCTTAGTCTTTATATCCTCTATCACTGATCAGCTAAGTCTTCAATACCAAATAACCTTTGTTTAAGTGTTTCACAGTTCATTGTGACAAGCCTGATAGGGCTTTGATAAATTGGTCTAGAACTTACACACTTATCTTAATAGTAACATGTGATGTGTAGCTATAAAAACATTATCAAGTTACTTCATGAATAATTCAAAATTCTCTTATTTTAATATTCTATCAGGTTGCCCTGTAAGTTATGGTAATGCTGACTTAATCTAGATTTAGAGCATTGCATATTGACGCAGTTGATCTTGTATTCATAGTTAAATGTACATGTAGTCCATAAATAACTTTTACGCAACCTATGAAGTTAGACATTTGTCACAAATACTTTATTGAATCTTTAAAATTTTAGTTTTTATTTTGAATATGCATTACACAAATAAGTTAATAAATTCACTCGTTTACTTATAAATATGTTAAAGATATTTTTTACAAATACTTTTCAATCCTTTGCTGAATGTTTGAATTTTAGTTTTTATTTTGAATATGTAATTTTCAAAATTCATCAATTACTTATAAGCATCTGTAGCAACTAACATAAAAGTTTAAACATGGCATACATGAAATAGTTCAGGTTACGCACCGAAAAGTAATTAAGGATCTGTCCAGCAGTGTTAAAAACAACATCCAGCCAGTATTTACCAGTACATCCCCTTACTTCAAAATGTGCTAGATGCACCTCTAGGTATTTCTGATAATGTTTCATTGGGCTTATTTATAAATACACAGATTTATGTATTTATAGCCATAGCCAAGCTATAGATAGCGCATACTGATTGTATAACAAATAATTAAGTATTCATTAGGTGTAGGCTAGAGTTAGTGAGTTACTGTGTTCACAGTGTAGCTGAGTGAACTATTATCACTTTGCAATGTATTAAGTTGTAAATTATCTGACATAGACTTTACTGTCTTTTCTACCTATAGTAAAGCTGTGTTGACTGTTGAATGCAGTGCTGTAATTGTTGAAAAGTGGACATTGCTCTATTCTTTTAAGCTTGAATGTACGACTGAGTTATCTGAAGAACATGTTAATCTATCTTATTTATGAGGAAGACAGTTTAAATGTGTCATTTATATTCCGTGTATATTACCCTGCAAGCCAAAGGTATTGGGTTCGCCCCTGGTTTTAGCATGCACATTTTGAAATAAAATGTTGTCTTCCCCCATTGGGATTATAATTCATTTCTTTCTTTTATCTTAATTGATATGTATTCCTGTTTGTTTGGTTGGGGTTTAATGTCGTACTTCAGGTTATATCACTCACATGATGGCGTGCCAGCACAATGGGTGAAGGAAACCACCCATGACATCACTTGTAACAAACAAAAACATCACAGGACAAATACGGGACACTCACAAAACAATATGAGTGTTCACACACATATCTGCTTCCTGTTCCTCTTTAACTCTGACAGCACCAGGGCAACAGGAAGCTCACTCCAACCACCTGCTGTTTTTATTAAAATTCATAAAAAATATATTCGTTTGTCTTGTTATTATTAATAATTCTTCTCCATCTTTCATTTGTTCAATAGGGCACACCATTAGATTCTCTCTTATTTTAATGCATTTTCTTACAAAGGTGTATTTATTCTCTGTTTATAGGAAGGCCAGGCTGGGAAGAGCAGTTTACATGTGTTGGCGCTGCAGTATGCTGGGGACCTCAGTACACATCTACAGGACGTCTACGATAGGTTAGAGGAACTCCGATATACATGGACCCTAGCACAAGATTCTGACTCGGTATATATCACTAAATTCTGTATTTTAGTATTAATCAATGTTATTTTAGTAAAATTTAAATACAAATACCTAAATTGCAACTGCTGTAAACTGTATGTTGTGGTAGATTCTGTCAACTAAGCTTATAACATTATGACTGGTTCCTTACAAACTGTTTGTCTTGTGAAATAGATGAACAGACGAGTGAATATATGAATGAATGAAATGAAATTCATATATAAGTTGAATGCCTTAAGTACTATCAGTACATAATTCCGATTATGATATTGACTCCATATGATATTGATCAAATACACAAGACTGCATTGAGTACAGTATTGAAAAACACCATAATATCCAATCATCTTTGTTTTCTGATCTCCAGTTTATAAAAATGTGATTGACTTTTTTTTTACAATTTGTTTTTACGGAAAGCGACTTACCTTCTGGAGAGGCTTATCACTGTTAATAACACATAAACAAAACAAATAAACCTTACAAATATGATTTTTACCATGGAGCCTTGGTTTACCACTTTATTCACCAGAATCTGTATTATTATTATTGATTTAAATAACTTGACGCTAAAAATTAAAACTAATTGAATGTTAATCAGATTTTTGGGCGAAACTGTTCATTTCTACTTAGTTACACGATTGCAGTGATTACCAAGTAAACCGTTATTGCAGTGTTTCATCCAATTTTCTAACATGGTCATTGGTTTCATTTTACTACTCAACCCAAAGTTTATTTTCTCTCTGGTCTTTATCGTAATCTGTCATAAATGAATTAAATCAATGAAAACTACCCTGTCTTTTCATCAGCCTAATGTAAGGCTTCGGGCTGGTAGTCGTGACCTTGCCTTTTGGAGCAAGGAGCAAACTCAATTATTGACAAAATCAGTCTAAAGCCTGGAAATGGGCTGCCAATAAAATTCTGATGTGAAGACGGAAGTACTTCAACCCTTGCCTAATGTTAGGGATATACTAGGCAGGGACGACCATTAATGCTAGCAATTTAGCCTGTACACATGAAGCAGAGTGGTCAAATGCTTTCAGGATAAATTTTAACTTGATGTCTTTATCTCACTTATCTAATCATTCAGAACACAAATTTCCTCAGTTCACCAATTCTATCAAGAAAGAATTCACTGGGCTTTGATAGAAAATCTAGAATCTAGTCAAGTGTGGTGCATAAACATAGTAACATATTATTTCCATATAATGTGATTTTAGTATGCTACCCTATACTCCTTTTTACTGAGCTCTGCTCAATAGTTGAAGCATTTCCACTGAAGACTATGGACACCATTATTATTACATTTTAACTCCCAACTATTTGATACAACTAATAACATCATTTCTTTAACCTTGCTCTAATATGTAGGCCTACTAAGTGCTTTCTAAAATACTTTCTTTTTGACAGTATGCGTTTCAGATTTTTTTTGTTTTGAATATCTGTTGGTCTAATAAACTGTTTGCATTGCATATTATATTTTTTATCTTATAAATATTGCGATATTTAATATTTGTGTGTTTTAGTCATTGAGTTTTAAATCTGTTTGATTGGAATTTGGGATTAAAAAATTGTCTGAAAAGGCCATAGTCTAATATGCTTTAAGATTGCAACTGAATGAAGATTCAAAGCAAACATACACTTCTAGCAGTTGGGACACTCTAATTTTGGGACAATCCATAGAAATAACATGAAAGACCCCCTGTGGAAAAACCTATTTCTCTGTCCCAACTGCTAGAAGTTATAAGTATTTATTCACTGAAATGGTGGCTGGGTAACAGAGAGTATGTTCCAAGCTTTACCTTGCAGCGTGTATTTACCACAGAAGGAACTTTTCTTCTAACATTAAAACATTTCACCTTGTATGTTAGTGTATATGTAAAGGATATTTTGTTAAGCATGGTGTTGATAATTCTCAGCCATTCAATCATATTCATCATTAATGTGTCATTTTCATCATTAAAGTGTCATTTTCATCATTAATGTACCATTTTCATCATTAATGTGTCATTTTCACCTATCATTCCAGCCCAATTCCTTATCCAGTCCAGTCAGAAATATACATATGAGTCCAATATACGGGAGTCATACAGGGCAAGCTACTCCTCCACCTTTACCCACCTGTCCACCGGTAAGGCTCTCTCTTCACCAAGATACGGTGACTGGTGGCGTAGCTAGAAAGAATATACATTCATTTATTCTTTTATAGCCATCGCCGGGTGACGGCAGTATGTTTCAAGAGTAGATTTTCTTTACATATCCCTGAAGGAAGATTAATTGTCTAACAGCGCAAAACTCTTCACATTTTATGGTTGTGATAGTGTCACCATTTTTATTGGATACCTTCCTTCATATAAGTGGAATACTCTTGGGTAGGGAATTAAACACCAATCAATCAATCAATCAATCATGCAATCAATCAATCTTTAATAGCCACTATTAAATCAAAGCATCCTAGAAAACCCAATTTCATATTTTAAGTAAATAAACAAATAATCCACTTGTCAACTAATATACTAATGTAGCATGTTTGTTTAGCAAGTCCCATTGCGCTATTTTTTGTTTACAAAATATTAACCTGTATCTAAATCTTGATTTATTCATTTGTACAAATACATCAGAGCTGACAGACACAAATAGTGTTTTTGTGAACGCCTTAAAACTACATTATCTTTGAAAAAGTAAGAAAATGGGACTGATTTCCAGGCTGCAAATTCATTAGCCAATACAAAATAAGATAAAAGGCTAATTTAAGCCCTGTCAATAAAATGTTATTCACTATGTATTCTCCTCAAACTTACCTGTTTCTTCAGAGTATTTTATAGCCAAACAAACTGCCTTCATGTCAAAAGTTGGTTGTTGGACTGTTTAAATGTCACCACAGCTGTCCCTAGTCAACACTGGTTGACAAGAGTTACTGCCCTTTAGTGTGACAAACCTTTGTCATTTAATCCAGTTTTAAACAGTAAAACTTGCTGATGAGGAATTGCATACTAACTAAAATCAAGATCTTATTAAGAATTTATTTGAATATATTTTTTTATAAAAAATATATTTATTCCTCAATAAATTAAATTAGGAGTGTATGGAAAAAAATGTATGTTTGAAGTATACCAGTGTTGTGAATCCTAATTGAAACCTTTAGTATATGGATGCATGCATACATGTATGTCAATAAATGAATTGAATTTCATTAAAAAAAAACATTTGACATTTGATACTTACACAATAAAAAAACTTTTTCAAAGTGGCTGTAATGTATATTTCTTCTATTTTGCACTTTTGGTGTCCCTCAAAAGTGAATACCTTTTAATCATGATAGAGAATATCTATGTTGTAGCTTAGGGCTGTGGAGTGTTAAAGGGTGGAAGAGGGTATATATATTGCAGATGTCATATTCATCCTAAGAGTGACTTTATGAATAAAAAGTGACTAAATATGTCACATGTATCTTAGTGAGTGGTTTCGTTTGACATACTTCTGGGCGGGTTTTACGAGGTTTACTCCCAGTTTTCAATCATAATTAGACAATGAACAGTGCGAAGTGGACAATCCGTTGTTATATAAGTGAAATAACCTTGAGTATGACTTCAAACTCCAACAAACAAACAATCGTTTGGCCTACTGGATCTGCAGCTATGTCTTAGATTTGAAACAATCCATCTATTGGCCTGCATTATTTGACGGAATTGGTCAGGTTAGATCACATAATGTTCTCTTAATAAGCCAATCAAGACAAAAGGTACGATTAACTTTATCTAATCAACCAATCAATCAGTCAGCCTCTGAAGGCCAACAACTTTGCAGCTAGATAACACAGATCTTTAGTTCTGACAAAAACCCAGCTTAATGGTTCATATGGATCAATTTAGGAGTTTGGAATTGACATTGACTAATGCAACTCTGCTTCTTCTCTTCGTGACCTTCTTTATACTGCTGCAAAATACACTTTCTTACAACAGCCAAATCAATACGGAGTTGCCCAAAACCTGCTCTCTTTTCTGCACAAATTTACAAATCTGAGCTCTTCTTACAATAAAAACCCTAGCCACTTGCCTTCAAAACACAAATTATATTTTTTAAATTCATCTCTAGTGTTTTTTCAATTTTGATGAATTCGGTAATGTTTTTTAACATAAACAGCTTTGGGATTTCGAGAGGTGTTTTTTAAGCCGTGTTCGCGATGAAATCTCATTTCTAGAGTGGGGCTGCTTCTTGCTGGCTTCTCTCAACGGCCATTTGATTAGACATTCCTGGTTTTACAGGCTACCTTTGAAATAGTGCCAATATCTGAATGACCATTCATCTTAATAGAGATGTGTCCAGCTAATATGTAATTATTCTGAGAGTCGCTCCCACAAAATGTAACCTCTTTGTGGGCCACTCAAACTAACACTGCGGTTATTTACTGATACTTCGAAAACCTGATCCTTAAGAAATGACTCATCATTCAGAACTATGTTTTTGCTTAATTGTCCACTTCTTGATATTTCTGAATACTAACAGTACCAAAATTACTTTCAAATCCCAGTTAAGTGATGGAATAGTTGTATTTTTGATTGGGGTTTTACACCCTGCTAAATATCAATCCATATAGTGCCACTAACACATGGTCACTAGCACAAAGAGACACAACAGGGGGTGAATTTTATGATAATGATTCGTCTTGGTTTTCCCCGCATTTTTTATAAAATGAATCTTTTTAAGGGGCTGTGTTGATCATGAACTGGTCAGAATAGACATTGTAATGTTGTACCTTAATAAAAAAGAAGTTGTAATCCAGAAGTCTTTTGTTAAATGCCGCAGACACAAGTTGCATGAATGTTAAGGTATAACGTTATGGAATTTTATATTCAATATTAAGTTTTATTAGTACATGTATATATAAATGCCACACAAGAAGATCATTATAATTTTTTTTAGGTCTATTGCATAACTTTTACACATTGTGTATTGTATTTTTCTCTATGTTTGGATAGGTAGAAATAACACATCCCCTGTTTGTTTGTCAATGTTTCATGATTTATCCTTTTACCAAGTCTTGTATATAAACAATTTTCTGCAACTTATACATACACTGTAACATATGATGAGGACATCCTGAAAAATATCTAAAAAAAACTCAGAAGAATTAAAAAATAGCACAGATGTATCTAATCAAAGATGATATTTTAGGTATCATTTTATAACTTAATCAACCTGACAAGACCTATATCAGCAAAACATATGCTCAGACTGTTGGCTAATTCTTGTAAATGGGTTTTAATTGAATTTTTTTTATTTGAGTATTAGTGTATTTGAGGTAAATATCTTTCTTGATATTAACATCAGTTAAACAGATGGTGAAAGTGTTATGTCTAGCCTCTCTGTTACATAAGGGGTGTATATTGGTATTCAACATCAGAGTAAAAACATGACATTTCTGTGGATCATTACCAGTCTAGATTTTGGCCAATGAGATACAGATGGCATGCTTTTCATACAGCTGTATTTAATCTGGGTATACACAAATGTAAGAGCTAGCGGAAATATATGCCTATTGTTTCATAGCCATTTCCTAGAACTCTCAAAGAAAACAAAACGCAGTGACATTTCCAGGGTGCTTTGTTACGCAGTGTGTTTTTAATGAAGACTAAACCTTTTTTATTCTTTCCATACGTCTATTCTGGTTCTGTGAAATAAACGAGACATGTAATGGAAATCTGGCGAAATAATAATCAATCTAAGCTTATCTTGCCTCTCAATACATTGTTCTATTCGGGTTTAATTTAAAAAAAATTTTAAGGAAAAATATATTCTATATAAAAATCTAAAAGAATGTAGTTTAAAATCAGAGGAAGGACAACGGTATCACCTCCAATGTGATTTGACCTCGGGACCTCTGGCCAAAGTACAGTATAAAAGTACAAACTCCTTGAATATGGCACTAAATCCCAATCAAACAATCAGACAAACCAGTAGGAAATAATCTTAGTCAGCAATCTGGAAGTCTTATAGGAAGTTTTAACAAAAAAGTTAGTGTTTATTTTGAATCACAATATTTATGTACCACTGTTTGTTTTGTTTCAGCCCAGCTCTAGTTACACAGACAGTATTTATGGAGGAACTCTACAAAAATACCTATATGATGCACAGCTAAGGTACGAACTTAGAGCTTTAGATAACTGTACTTCTTCAGTTGTGGTGTTAAGCTTTACATTGTACTTAAATATTGCAAAGATTTATTTATGTAGCGGACATGAGAAAATCCACATATTGTTGAATTATTTATGAACCAGCCAAAATTTATAACTGCATTATAAATCAATATTTCGGCTAATTTCATTTCTCAAAAATTCTTTTAAATACATTTCTCTGTATGACAAGATATTTTTTTGTAAAACTACATGTATACGTATAAAAACTTATTAAAATTGAGTACCGATAATGCTCCATATGTTACACCTGCATCTTCATCGAAATTGCACTCTTTCTAATTCTTAAAATACATCATATACAGTGATATAAGCAATTCAGAAATGGCTGTCAGATGGTTGAGTGGAAGCTTCCTGTTGCCATGGGTGTACTCAAAACTAAGGGTCAAGAGGAAGCAGATCTGTTTTTTGCTGTCTTTGTGTTACGCCTGTAATGTCATTGTTGACAGTGGCGTCAAGGATGGTTTCTTTCATCCATTGGGCTTGCATCCATTCACATGAGTGAAACAACCCCAATTAAACAAACAAATCAACAGAAGTAGGGAGTTTTTTAACAAAAAAGAAGCTTATAAAGTAGCCAGCGATTATTCCTAAGAAGTCAGGGACTTCATCTGAAAGTCATGGTGACCTAAGCTACTCAAAAAATAATCGTTTCCTGTAATGTATTCTGGGTACATGTATGATATGTAACTGCTACCGATCCATTGGGCTAAGAATGTGTTTCTAGGTGTAAATGAAACTGTTGTTGTCTGGGGTAACCCAACAGATTGAAAAAAATAATTCCAACCATCTAATCCTTCCATTATGGTCCAAGCTTCATTACTCCAAACAATCAACTGTTTATTTTTGATTTAATGAACTAAGAAAAATGCTGGCAATGGTCACTCAGAAACAAAACAAATTTACATCATGGGACTGTGTCTTAGGGCAAATATTTGCACTCCTACACACTGCAACCTTGTTGACAGCTTAAAAAGAGCACATAATTTATTGCCTTTTCGCGGAGAATTCCTCCCGGCAGATGTACACCAAAGCTGCAGACCCCTGTGGCTTATCACTTGCACACAATTTCTACTGCTTCATGATAACTCTTTCTTGGCATTTCTATATCGCAATGCTGATGGTGCAGATAAAGCAGTAGACCACTTTATCAGAACCATTCCTTCTCAGTCTTTTTCGGTTTTTATTTCCATCGCTATCTCCTACCCGTTCATTGACGTTTTATTTTGTAGCCAGTCTCAACAGTTGAGTGATATTGTATGCATATATGCAGTATAAGAGGAATGGAGAGCTCCATATTATATAAATTTGTTATAACAGACTGTGGTGTTATGTTTTTTGGCAAAAGATATTTAGTAGATAAGCTATCATTTGAATTTGTCAATGCTTGGTTTATTTTTTAAGAGCATAACAGTTAAGAAGACACAATGCAGGCCTGAAATAACATTAGTTTAAGAAGTCTTTGGAATTTTCCTCTATTTTTACAGCCTAGTCATACTGCAGTATTCTTCAAGAATTGTAATCATACTGCCCATGGAAGCAGCAAAGCCCTTCACTGTCTTAGCATGTATTACTGTGGTTGTTCACTGTTAGTGGACACTACTATCATTTTGGTGAAATACACTTAAGTCTAACCTGAACACCACACAAATCAAACAATCAATCAATTAATCTATCTTTTGTCTTATTTAGGAGACATATTTTGACACAAATGAGTCTTTGAAACAGTCACAAAAAAATGTTTAGAATAAATATAAATTTAAACCAGAGCTCAATCAACCAAACTTATAGGCAATTTCTTTATATACTGTAGCTGTATTTTATCTGTGAATTCAAGAAATTATTATCTTGTAAATTAGTTTAGAACTTTTTCCAATATTCTCCATATTCTTCCTAAAGCAGGTCAGGCGAATTTCTGGAATCTGTATTTCGCAAAAAAAATGTAATATCATATCTTATGAGAAATTGATAATGTTAAGACTCTTTTTTAATATATTCTGAACATTTGGTTATAGTAAAGGAGACAAATCTTATCAAATAAAAAATTTAACTGTTGCAGGTTACAGAATGCTATAATTCATTTTGGTTCATCAATTATTAAAATTATATGTATAGGAGAAGAAACACTGTCTGTGTTTTTTTAATCAGATAACAAATAAGAAAAGGTTTCTTCTCGGTTTTCCTTCTTATTTACATAAAGAAGTGTGATGAGATGATAATATGTTGTCATATAAGTGAAAATACCCTTAAATTCTACGCTTTCTTTTCCTGTAATTTGCAAACTTCATCTTATTACATGTATTAGTGTTTGTTCCAGTGCTTGCTTGTTTCCTTCACCCATTGGGATGACACGAACATATGAGAAAAATAACCTGAAGTATATTGGAAAATCCCAAATCGATCAAACAATAATATTCCCGCATAAATGGAAAATGTATAACCTATTTATCATGTGAAAAAACATTTTATAGAAGCTGTATTTATTGCAATCAGCTATCTTGCGGTGTCATAATTAATAAATGATTTATGTATTTCTCTTAAACTGGAAGTTCTGATAAGCAAGAATATCTAAAGAAATGGTATCCAATTGGCATTATTCCAATTTTTATATAAAGCTGAAAGAGATGCTTGCTGTCATACAAATCTTCATGGAAAGATCATAACTTACAAAATGCTGCAATTGGAAGTAGCAGAAAAATCAATTCATAATGTATGTTATTTTGAAATGATACATTACACAGTCCATGTAAAGTTGTCATACACCTTTAATAAGTAAAATTCAAAAACAAATAAACATATTTATGTTGTTGGATATGAAACATTACTTTTGCCACAATAATTTTTACATGTATATTACTCTTCACAATATCGTTTTGTTTGTTGTTAGCTCTTTGGAAATATGTGGCCATCTGGCATCATATTAGTGAAAAACTTGTAAAGCACAGTGTTAAACACCAATAAATCAATTAACAAATAAATACATATAAGCAGCATTTCCCTATTGGATGAGGTATTGGTTATCCCCTCATCCATCCATCCATAGAGGAATCAGTTTCCCACATGCTTAAACTAAATATACTGAAAGTGTGTGTAAGCTTATCGCTTTCCTTTAACAAATTACAGATCCAATTGAACTTTCTTCAAACCCTGAAATGCACTGAATATCTGTTTTCTACATTTCTTATAAGATGCTACGTTGTTTGTTCAAGTACTTCATTAAATGATATCTTTAACCTTGTGGTGACTGAATATACAAAATTTAAGCCTCTACAGGCTTAATTGCAGTTTTTCCCAACATGAAATTAATCTTTGGCTTTTTTGGATAGGAACAAATTTTGAACATAATTCATTAATTATGT
>JAVFBX010005565.1:0-18728 GCA_034783855.1 Mopalia kennerleyi | reverse complement strand
AGCTAAAAAATACCACTTAGCCTACAAAGTTGGAGGTGGGATTAACGAAAAGCTTCTAACTTCGGCTTCTTCAGAAATATAAGTATAACTCATTCGATTCTGTAATTACAACAAAAGTCTGTATTTTGGGCGCTAGTGCCTCTTTAATATGTGTACAGCTATGGTGAACTATTGTCCCATTAACTGGTGAACAGGAAATTGCTTTGTTGTGAGTACATTTATGTTATATATATCTGGATCATCTGATTTATTGTCTTTTTCTCATGCTGTGTTTCCTTGGTCACTGAAAATAATGCATATCGTTTTTACCGTTCATGGTTTGTCTTTTGTATGTTGGAGGGAGATCCATGTGCTCTGAGCTATTGGGCAACATGGAAGTTTAAACGTGCAGGGGTTGTTTCACCTCATCATAAGGATATGAAGGAAATGAAAGGCAATTCCCTTCAAACTATACAGGAAGTCATAGACGGCCCCCAAATTCAATATAAACTCCATTTTAGATGATCCCTTTCCAAATATGATTTTTAAGAATAAATTTATGAACATTAAATTTTAATCAGAACTATTCTGGAAAATACATAGTTTTCTTGACATCAAACGGCTGTCAGACCATAGTGTTGTTCAAGTTTGTTTTTTGGAAAAAGTTTAAAGGTTCTCAAAAGAAAGATTTCAATAAATAAGTCATTGGCACACTGTAAGTGAAACAGCCTTAAATACAACAGGAAACCACAAACAATTAATGTCTCAGACACTTTCAGTGTTGTGTTTCATCAATGGCCTTTTGTTAATGTGGCAGTCTAACAATACAAATTATATCATATTGTCAATGAAATAAAAAATTGTATGGCCTCTTTACTTTAGCTACATGTATATGTCATCCTCTCTTTTACAATGTAGGAGTATAAAAAGTTTTGGCCGGATAAAGAGACGCCATTAGAGGGTGACACTGGACATTTCAAGGTTACTTTACGAGAAGAGAATCATCTATTAAACTACGTCACCAGAGACTTCATACTGGAATCCACACAGGTCACCTTTTATGTTCTATATTATCAAAGAAAGAAAGGGAAAGAAATTCATTCTATTTTATCAAATTTACTCCATTAAAATGTTCATTTTTTGGTATGTTTTTTTTTTTTGCACTGGTGAAGAATATCTTTAATACTAGCATATGATGTATTCATGTCTATGTCTGCCTTGAGTCTGTTATTGGGTTACTTTTCCCTAAAGTGTAAATCCCTTAGATCAGGTGTTTTGAATGTACCAAAACCTTCTTTACTTGGTACTGGAAGGAAGGAAGATTGACTTTCCAACATAAACAAATGGTTGTTCTAATGTTAATTGCTGTAGGATAAAACCACTGTAATATGAGACCAATCCCCTTTAGCTTGGCATAAAATGTCCATCAACAACCCCAACCCCAACCAAACAAACAATCGAAAGGGTAATATATTCTTGCACAAGGATGTTCAACTTCACTGCTCAAGTCAATAGAAACATATTATATGTACTTTACAAAGATTTGTTGTCTCTTCATAATGAGGCCTTCCGGTTAAGGTCAGTTTGTCTGAAGAGTGGCAATGATGTCTTTACTTAGCACTGGAGGAAAATTAACTTTTCAACATTATTGAAATGCTTCACATCTTGGTTATGCTAGTGTCAATTATTGTTGGAATTCACTGCCATCATATAAGCGAATTACCCGTAAGCACAGCGTAACACACCAATCAATCAATCAATCAATCATAATTTAAAAATATGAAATAGGTTTCTTGAATTGTGGAGCCCTCTGGTTAAGGGCAGTTTATTCTGAGAGTAGCAATGCTCTCTTTACGTAGCACTGGAGGAATATTATATATATTACCTTCCAACATTATCAAAACACCTCCTATTTGATGGTTGCAATTGTGTCAGTTATTGTTGGTATACAACGGTGTCATATAAGTGAAATACCTTTAAGCACAGCTATAAAACACCAATCAATCAATCTAGAATCGTGGTATGAAGGCCAGTACTGTGATGATTTTGCCAGAGCAATTGGTTGCTAAAACCATATAGTCTATGTAAATCAAGATGATAGTTAACTTTCTGAGTTAGTGTGGACACTGGAACAGTGATATCTACTGGGAGCAGCCAATAACCACGAAAACCATAGTCTGTAGTAGCTGGTAAATGTTGAAGCTCCTGAATCCCATACCCCAGGGGCCAGTTGCTGGAAGCACTATTAAAATTAATCCACTATTAGACGATGTCACACCATGTTGAAGGTTTATCGTCTTTTTGGGCAACTGGCCCCTGGAGATGAACATATCTCTCATTGCTCAAATCACAGATACAGGAACACTCATTGATTATGTGAAACCTTATCGGTTGAATGTCAGACACTGCCCAAACTGACTTTCCGTATGTTAATTGTTTTCAGGATGACTATGTCTTGATGACGAGGATTTTCTCCACCAGTTATTGGCCGGAGAGTTGTACCCCTGTCCACACAGTCTTTGAGTTTGTAAAAACAATACGAGATTGGTACAACGACAACGATACGGGACCAGTCACTGTTATTGATAGGTCTGTAAAATTCTATCACAATTTGGTTCCATTCTGAGAGTTTATGATAAAAAAGAAGCTGATGATGGTTTTCAGTGTCAAAACAAATGGATAGATGATGTGTTTGCTACTTTTAGGTTTAGACGGATACTTGGGTTGGGTTTGATGAAAACGACCCATTTTTGGACCAATGCTTAGAACGATTATAGTGTACTCTTTGATAAATCCAACTGTGGGAAATGGTTTAAAAATACAAAATATCTCTTTTGGAAAGCATTTGAAACAATCTACATGTATGCCCACAGTAGCCTCTTTAAGATGCGACAGTTTTGAAGTGTCTGTGATGAACAGTTTTGAGAAAACAGATAGTTTTGGGTGGAATCTCCCAAAATCTGAACCCTCTGAAATTTGCATTTAAAGACTTGCTATCAAGTCAATCTACATTTGATCCATGTGATAAGCCTATTTTAATAGCTGTGAAACCTGGAAGCTAGCTCCCTACTGTTAAGAATTAGAATAGGATTGCATTTCATCAAATTGTGCAAAATTTCATGTCTCCAATTTCTGTAAAACAAAATGGCAGTCATGGCATAATTTGTAATATTTTTCAAACTTGGACAGTAGTTTCCTCCAGTTAAGAAACAGATGGGATTGCATTTCATTTAATCCTGCAAACCAAAATGGCCATCACTCAAATTCAGGGATTAACTTCAAACTTTGCTTTTTCTTTTAATACATATACCATAGGTGTGGTTGTATTTCACTAGGTTTCACAACAAGTATGGCCGAGATTGCATATTGCACCAAAGTGGTGATAAACACCATAACTTTTACTCCTTGGCTCTTTGAAGAAAAAAATAGTTCTGAAACAAAAGAAGAAAAAGTTGATTTGACTGGGATTATGAGCATATATTTTAAAAAAAAAGCCTCTAGTTGTGGACCTGCTTGCTACTCAGCTTGTCATTGATTAAGAGGATAAGTGCAGTTTTATTGACCAGGTAATACAGGTGTGATTTAGTGAAATGACATCAGAGTAAGTATTTGATGTAAAAAAAATGTCTTAGAATGTGAACATGCGACAGAAGGCACCAAAAGGGTAAATAAAACAAAAGTAAGCATTGATAGATGAATGTTTGTGGTCTATCAATGTCTGCCTTATTGTAAATATGGATTTATTATTGTAAACGTGAGGAGGAACATGTGTCGTCTACATATGTTACGGTGTTTGTCTGTCTGTAGGCAGAGCTTTAGATATCAATGTTCTCTTGTTACTGCCACATGCTGCACTGTTTGCTCTTTGTTAATAAGAAAAGAATGATTGTCATTCTGACATGATACATTTCAGACAATTCATTTGGAGCTGTTGATCTCTTTCCATTCGGAAGAAAATTGATCTGTAAAATAATCCCACGGATTTCTTCTTATTGATGGGAATGTCTTTATTATGTTCACGCTATGAGTTTAAACACTCCCTTTATCCCGCCAGCTGTCTATTACTCAATATTACCTCCTGCTATTTATACCTTTCTGAAGTGCATTATTCATTTATATATTGACCGAGATAATTGACAATTGGCTGGGTCAAAGGTCGATAATAGCCATACTTTAGCTCCTGAGCCTATCTTGTCAATCATTCATTGTGTTCCAACGGAACTTTATGAGTAATTCGATCAGGTGTTTAATGGATGTCGCCCTCTGGCTAAGGGCAGTTTGTTTGAAGAGTAGTTATGTTGACTTAGCACTGGAGGAAAATTAACTTTCTAACATTATGGAAATGTTTCACATCTTGGTTGTCCAAGTGTCGATTATTGTTTGAAAACACCACTGTCATATAAGTGAAATAACCTTAAGCATTGTGTTAAACCCCAATCAAACAAACATAATAAATTTGCATGTGCCAATAGAGCCTTTCTATAGTTCTCGTAGCCTGTCTCGAGAACCATTCATTCATTTTATACCAAACTTCACACAGTCTTCAATCAGACACCCTATATGTACATTTCTAGGGCATATAACTAACGTGCAAAAGAAATATATATAGTCGCAATTTCAAATAAATATGTGCAAATCATTGTTGTTAGTAGAGTATCAGGCACACTATTAAGTACATGTAATACAAACTATGTTCAATCCAATAAGGTACTTATATTGTGCCTTTGCTTCATTTATTTTTGTATATTGCTTTCGCCCTCTGGCTAAAAGTAGTTTGTTTGAAGAGTAGTTATGCTGTCTTACATGGCACTGAAGGAAAATTAACTTTCCAACATTATGGAAACGCTTCACACCTTATGCTACTGTCAATTATTGTTGGAATACATTGCCGTCTTATACCAGGTTTGGAGGCGTACAAGGTATAAAAGTTTGTTACTGTGATAAAGATTAGATTGTCTTGTGTTTACCAGGTTTGGAGGTGTACAAGGTATAACAGTTTGTTACTGTGATAAAGATTAGATTGTCTTGTGTTTGCCAGGTTTGGAGGTGTACAAGGAGGATCATTCTGTGCCCTCTGGACACTCTTTGATCAGCTCACTAATGATGGTGCTGTTGATGTCTATCAGCTTGCCAAACTTTATCACCTTAAACGACCTGGAGTTGTGGGAACAAGGGTAAGTTTATTCTATGTTTCATCTTAATCGACTTGGAGTCCTGAGAACAAGGGTAAAATTATTCTCAGTTTTCACCTTAAATGACCTGGAGTCGTGGGAACAAGGGTAACTTTATTCTCAGTTTTCACCTTAAATGACCTGGAGTCGTGGGAACAAGGGTAAGTTTATTCTAAAGTTTCACCTTAAATGACCTGCAATCGTGGGAACAAGGGTAAGTTTATTGTCAGTTTTCACCTTAAATGACCTGGAGTCGTAGGAACAAGGGTAAGTTTATTCCCAAGTTTCATGTTAAACGACCTGGAATTGTGGGAACAAGGGTAAGTTTATTCTCAAGTTTCATGTTAAACGACCTGGAATCAGGGGAACAAGGGTAAGTTTATTCTCAAGTTTCGCCTTAAATGACCTGGTGTCGTGGGAACAAGGGTAACTTTATTCTCAAGTTTCATCTTAAACGACCTGGAATCAGGGGAACAAGGGTAAGTTTATTCTCAAGTTTCACCTTAAACAACCTGGAATCAGGGGAACAAGGGTAAGTTTATTCTCAAGTTTCATCTTTAACTACCTGAATTCATATGAACTAGCTCAATGATATTAGCTCATCCAGATAATCAGAATTCAGCCTTGAGAATCAATGGTTTAAATCGTAACTAAACCAAGATATGTTTATACATGGCTTTGTACTATTTAGGCCCTTGGTCGGGGCTTAGTAATAGCATGTGCGCTTATTAATTCTTCTACGATGTACCGTTCACCAGATTGCATCCATCTGGTATATGAACAAGTCATACGTGGCTCCGGCAATCATGGGGGTGGCTTTTACTTGGTTTCCTCTCGGTTTTCCACTCTATTGTCGTAATAATGCAAGGTGCAGTGTGAAGTGGACAATCCGTCGTCATAGAAGTGTAATACCCTTGAGTACAATGTTAAACCCCAATCAATCAAACAAACAAATTGTACTATTTAAAAAAGTTTGCTTTGAAAAACATCCATATTGTCAATTTGTCATACCTGTTTCATATTGTAATGTTATGCACTGCCTTATGTTGCAGGAGGACTACGCTTTCATATACAGGGCTATAGAAGCATTGTTACAGGAAATGTCTGAGAAGGAGTCAACGTCAGGTATCCGTCACATCGGAGTTTCAGCACGGAGTGAAAACCGAGATTACCACAGTCTGGGGTCACGGCATCAACCAATCAGAAATGGTTCCCTCCCCCGTTCACGGTCACACATGGCAAAAATGGAAACGAAGATCTGAGAGTATATTTTCCAAACCTCATTGTAGTGTAGATTAAGCAACGAGATGGTGCTGATGTAACTGATCATAGTTTGTCCAGTGTGGACATAGAAACAGTCTGAAGTTGCTGAGCCCAGAGATGTTTAATTGGAGGACCAGTTTGTGTTTTCTTATTTCAACAAATAAACAAACAAATCAGATCCGATGTAAATGAACAGTGGCTTGACAACTGCTTGACAAGGATAGACGACCTTGTATTCAACTTAACCTTATCATCATCTTAGATAAAACTTGTTGAGGACCACAAGTTTTAATGAGAGAAGTGTTCATAACAATGGATACAAGCAATAGACTTATAGTGAAAAGGGAAGACACACTTGTTGATCGTCCCACAGAGACATGTGACTGTTAATACAAAATATGAACAACATCAAGGAGTTGTCCTGTGGGTTTTGAAAGTCTAAATTGTTTAGTGAAAGATGCTGCTATAGTTTGTGTAAGCTGTGAAATCCTCTGTGGTAATGCGATGTGGGAAATGTCCACATTGGTTACTGTTTCAAATATTGCTGAGCTGAAGATTTTCTTAGAGTTAATTAGTGTAAGAAATGTAACAGATGTATTTCACATAAGACTGGGTGGTCAGGTGTCTGCTTTTTATCACCTTCATTAGTTTTATTCTCGAGTCAACAGTACAAGCTGTCCATCCAGGCCCCTCTGTTATTTAGTGAGTACAGAGTCTATGTTTAATGGCAGTAGTATTTGTACACTCAGCAGTGTCATAAAGGTTGTATAACAGCACTAGGCGTCCCAATATACACAGTGAGAATGTCTGAATGAAGAAAGAATTGTGTGTGAATGTAATCAAATTTATTCCATGTCTTTCACCGTTTACATCCATTTTTATGCCATTTTATAATAAAAGTAATAATATTCCCTTTCAATGTCATTTCAACAATTATAATACAGCAATGGCTATGTTGTTACACCTGATATATTTAAATGTATTTAACGCACTAGAGCTCAAACACAGAGATTATATAAACTCCTTTATTAGTGAACACAGTCACTAACAGGATTTGATTGGCTGATAAGGCCATGCACCATTAATGTTATAGCGTGATAAGAAACTGACCCAAAGAAACTTCTTGTCCTCATTAATGTATGTATGTTTCAGGAGGTTTTAACATCTTATGAGCTCTGAGCTTTAAACACGGACCAATCACTGAACCAATGAATGATTTGAGTAACATTTTAAACTGGACGTTAAACCATGCGAAATGCGGAACTTTGGTTTATTTTAAACATGTTTGAGAGAACATCTTTCATAAACATACTGGTTTCAGATTTTATCATTAATGAGCAAATATACAGAATTTCTTAATCTTTGGGACATTGCTTCATAAAGCGTATCCCTTCAGAACCAAACTAATGT
Source organism: Mopalia kennerleyi (assembly GCA_034783855.1). NCBI lineage: Eukaryota > Metazoa > Mollusca > Polyplacophora > Chitonida > Mopaliidae > Mopalia > Mopalia kennerleyi. Next base: position 10,905 of record JAVFBX010005565.1, on the reverse strand, counting down.
TAATAGTGAGTAATAGTGTAAATGACACCAGTAACTCTACTGGAAGGATAGTTAATACGCACATAGATGTGTGTGTGCAGAGCTGGCTAGATGGAGTTCTATTGTCAATAATACTCAATTAGGGTTGGGTTTATTTAACCACTGCCGGAGTATTTGTGTGGGTCATATACAAAGTTCATATATGTAAATGATAATTGTCTTTGTTCGACATACCTGTAGTATACCTGCAGCAACTTGAGATTAAGTTCTGGTCAAAAACTTGTTTCTAGAATTCTCTAAAGATGACTTTTAATTGGGGGACATTCTTTGCCAGGGGCATGTATGTTTGAAAATATAAATGAAGCTTGTATTTACATTTACATTACCCCTTAGAGTTACACATGGGGCAATCGAACTCTGTGTGTAAGTGGAATGACTTGGGACTAACAAGTACCACTTTATAATGATTATTTGTCACATATGTTACTGTTAATTCCAGGTACTTACCACTTCACACGGTTAGCGATTAATTATTTTCTGTATCACGCTGAGACTTGTGGAATGAATTGATTTAAATTTCTTTCACATTTTATTCACTGTACTGTTCAAAATAAATATTAGCTAAGTCCGCTTATAGACACTGAAGTGTTTGCTCTAACACTGGACAAATCCACTTTCGAATTATTGCATACTGTAATTATAAAGTAAATACTGAAACTTTTTCTACAAAATGTAGTTGTCAAAGTTGAGTAGGATAATTTAAATAAAGGTGATTATCAAGTTAATAGTTCAGCTAAATCAAGAAATGTGTATATTAATGGATTCATGGCATTTCACTTGTATTTTTACATAAAACATTGACAGTAACGGGACATTTTCTGTATGTGAGACGCATTATTTTTTTATATTTACCATTTCAATTTTTAAATGTAAAAAAAAAAAATTGTATGCCTGTTGAAATACTGGGTTAAAATGTTCATATTTAGCTTAATGGAATATAGATTTCTTCCCTAAAGTAAAGGCAGGCCCTCTGATGATTGGATCACTTGTACAGCTCTTATTTACTACCCTGGTTTCCCCAGTTTTGACAACTCTTGTAATCTGTCAGAATATGAGCAGTAACTGTTTTATACATGTGCTACCCATTCATAGTGCAATATTAATACCGCTGGCTTTTATCATGTTCATAAATGGACTGTTTGTGTGCTGGGTGTGAGGGAATAATTGTGGTTGTTGTCCCCTCCACAAACAAAAATCACCAAAGAGTTCTCTCCCCATCAAACCATTTCTTATCTTGCCTGGATTAACCGTTTTTTTGTTTTTGTTTTTGTTTTAATATTGTTCATAACATTGTATTTAAAATGTTTGCTATGGAATATCACTATTTAGACACCTAACTTAATCTAGTATTTTATTTTGTAGTTCACTGTACATAGACATTTAATTAGTGCTATTATTAGAAGAGAGATATTTAACCGCTGCAAATAATCGTGTTCAAGTGACATTGATAATAATGTAATATTCTCGAATCACTCCATCAACTTTAAACTACAATTCCATGTAGTCTCTGTGCCCAGGTATCCTATCATATTAGCAGGTGCTTGTCGTGTGTGCCTTGTGTCAGCGTGCTCGTTGATTTGAGGGGGCAAAATAAATATGTGCACAATACATGTGCATATAGTATCAATAATAAGAAATTCGGGGATCAAACTTCATTAAACTACAAGCTTACAAGGGTCTCAAATGCTAATTGCATTAAAGGCCAAGCAGGGTTGTTAGACAAATAACCTTGTAGCTTTGAAAACAATATTCAGCATTTTTATAGTATCAAACAGTCTTTCCCTTTCCAATTTTATCCCCCTCCCCCGTTTGACTAGCTCTGTCTGCTTTGGGGACGATACGTCTTTGCTACAGCTCCGTCTTTGAACAACAGCGTGCAGTAACCTTGCAGAAGTCATTAACATTGATTTAAAACAAAAGGGATGCCGCCTGATAAGGGACATAACTCCAACATAACTGCGTTTATGAAAAGACAAATCTGTCGGCAATGTACATGCTGGGATGACAATATACGTTGTAATCTGAAGAACATGTGACTTATTTGTTCATCTTAAGCGTTTGTGATGAATTATCTAAAATTGTCTAAAAAGACCCGAGTTTTTAAAATTGTATAAACGATCTGTTATCCAATCTTTCTGTTCAAACAGAAGAACTCTATCCGTATGAAGACATTATACACTGCGTGGTCCCGCCTTAAATAGAACTGTATGATAGGTTTACAAAAACAGAACAAGTGACACTTCCCTTTTTCCTGGTTATTTTTCTAATTTTGTTATGTTTTTAACCATACCCCCCCCCCCCTCCCCGTAAAAATAACTGTGTGATATAAGGCAGATTTCCCAACAAGTGACAGTTTTTAAAAACATTAACTTTATTATTTTTGAGTAAATGGTAACATGTAATATTCGCCAAATATCAAACTAGCCAACTTTTATCCCAAGCGTACGGCAAAGAATAGTTAATAATATGTCGCTGCGTTAGCGTCGTGAGGTTTGATGTTCTCTTATAAGTATTACTTTACGCTTTTATATAATATAAAAACTATAACCACTTCCTTCCTGTCTTATTGTTGGTATAGCCAATTGACGTGTTTGCCAATGTATAGATTGTATGAGTGAGTGTTGAGCACTGCGGGCTGATCAAATTAACAGGGTTTGTGTGTGAATTGCTGATTACGTGTTAATTCTGTCTTTTTTTCATACTTATCTCCCTTTATTTCATGTGTACATAGACCATCTTAAGCTGTACATATAGGAACAAATTTGGGCTCTCTATTGTGAGCCCTTCTGTGTATTCGGTAAGAGTGTGGACCTTCTGGATTGGAGTGCTTGTCCTAACCTTTTATGAAAAGAATATTTAACTTTAAGTATGTGGTCTAGGTGTTTTTTTAGTAATTATCAATTCCGTCTGGTTTTCGTGTAACTTCCACTAAATAATCTATAGAATTTCTACTGGAGTGGTATAACCAGTGAAGTACAGTTTAACAGTTCTCTTGGAAGGCCTCTTCTTATTGAAAGTGTATGCTTACACTGTGCTTGTTTCCTGAAAGACGCTATCTTTGTTTTAAAATGTATAAAATATAGAAACTTGTCATGTTAAATAACTGTTGGTTAGCTTTTGTTGTTTGTCTCATCTTGTTGGCTGTCTAAAAAACAATATAAAATCCTGACTTACAAAAACCAATGAATCCATTTTTACTGTTTTATACGATGTAACCACAATTTACCCCAAATTTACAATATTTTCTACAGCATTATCATTTGAAATGTGGCTCATACGTAATAGTTTTGTACATGTAAGAAACTTGTAGAGGGTGTGATTTCTGCGTTTTTTTATGTCCAAGTTTTGTAAGGTATATACATGTCATGTTTTAGTAATTAAATGCTCAATTATGAACAATAAAGTGTATGTACCATTTCTACCGTGTTACGTCTCCTGGTGCCATGTCCTTGAATCTTCCTATTCCTGTGTGGAACAACTTTGATTGATTGATTGATTATTGTTTTAAGCCACATTCAGCGATATTTCAGCTACACGGTGGCGAGAACACACGTTCATAATTTTGGGGGTTTTTGTTTTGTGTTTTTTTTTGTTTTTTTTTATATACTTTTTTTTTCAAACTTATAACACAAAGAGCAACAGAACAAACTGTACAGGTGTCAGCATATCAAACGCTTTATTTTGGATCTTAAAAATCCAACTTATAGCTAAAACGGTCCCTTTAAATTATTTACAGTGTTTCACAAAAAGTTGATGATACACATCGATCCCCTTAAGAAACTTGATGACAACATTATCCATAATGTTGTCAAATAAGTCTTTCATGGAAGTGACTGTATACAACTGTCGCCTAATAGTGGCAAAGTTTACACAGTCAATCGATATCGTTTGATGTCGTAGACGCAGTCACAAATTTGTTACTTTGGTCCGATTTTAATTTGATCAAAAAGAAATATTTGTGTGAGGTGACTGTGGCCCATACGACATCGCGCCAGCACCACCTGGTCCCTTCTAGACATTCCATAGGAGTACAAATTTTGACCAATTTCAGGATGTATGTCATGAAGTTTATTTCAGACTTCCAGGTCCTATACACCCGTCAAAGATTAAATTGTATTTAGAAATTTCGGGCTTGAGATCTCTATAACATCTTTAAGATTGAGAAATAGGCTTCTTAGGGCTGTCTTTGCTTCCCTGTCTACAACTGTGTTTCCAGGGATATTCAAATGACTGGTTATCCAGCAGAACAGAACTTTTGTTCCCGTGGTTTTTAATCTTTTATACTGATTGAGAATCTTCAGAATTGAAGGCTGCTTGACCTTAAAACTATCAATAGCCAGAAAGCCAGAGAGTGAATCACTGCAGATAACGGCTTTCTTAAGATGGGGCTTGGAAATTAGGTCTAGAGCCAATGAAATAGCCTTAGCTTCAGCATTCAAGATGGACGAAACTGAAGGCAGACGAAGATAGGCAACGTGTTGTAACCAAACTGCTGCAGCTGCCATTGTGTCCTTACTTTTCGATCCATCGGTGTATACAAATGGGCGGTTCTCAAAATCATTTCTTATCTCACCAAATCTTTGCAGAAAAAGAAACGGACATGTTTCTGACTTCTGTTGAACTCTAAGATCAAACAGAAGCCTGTGATCCAAGGCAGAGAAGACGGATATAAAACAGGTACCATGTTTTCCAAGACAATTTCAGCATTCACTAAATGTGGTCTAACGCAGCCCAAATGAAGCAATTTTCTTAAGCAGCAAGCAGGGCCATCAGGATAGGCCTCCAATTCCGTAGCGCATTAGAGACCCAGCTCTATTCTTCTGTGGAATAACGATGGCTCGTTTGCTTCGACATAAATACCCTCAAATGGTGTTGTACGGAACGCCCCAAGACTAAGTCGTAGACCCCGATGGTTGACCGGGTTCAGCTCTTCCATATAACTATCACGCGCTGATCCATAGACTATGCAACCAGAGTCCAACTTGGAACGAACCAGAGATCAGCGTAGATTTAATAGAACAGATTGGTCGGCACCCCAATCCGTGCTCGACCTGACTTTATAATGTTGCCTTTGTTCATTTGGCTTTAAGAGCATCAATGTGGGGGATAAATGACAACTTACTGTCAAATATCACCCCCCAAAACTTGGTCTCCTTGACTATCTTAATGGATTTTCCATAAAGTTTAAATCTGGATCAGGATGCATTCTACTAACGGCCTTTGCACTTCAAAATTTAAACTCATTTTCCTTATTAAGACTTAGCCGAAGTTGTCGTTCCATGCTGTTCACACTTCCAGGCCTGTAACAGACTAAGAGGCCATACACACACAAAAAGCGCTCAACACCCCGACCGAGAACCGCTGCTAAGCTACTGATCCTTACACTAAAGAGCGGAGGCGAAAATACACTGCCCTGTGGGATCTAATCTCCTGCTCATGAGAGTCAGAGAGAGTGGAGCCAACTTTAACGTTGAAATGGCTATCCGTTAAAATTATAAACATAGGGAGCCGACCCCTCAGTCCCATGTCTGAGAGGTCCTTCAAAATTCCATGTTTCCGCGTTGTGTCGTTTGCCTTCTCGAGATCAAAGAAAACCGACACAATATGTTCATTTTTAATAAACCCATTTCTAATGAACGTCTCGAAACGGACCTGTGGTCTAAAGTTGAACTACCTTGTCTGGAACCACATTGGATGTTCGTGAGAAAGTTTTGGTTCTCAAGGACCCAGATAAGGCGGTTATTAATAAGCTGCTCCATAATCTTACGGACACAGCTAGTATGTGCTATGGGGCGGTAATAACCTGGATCAGTGTGATCTTTTTCCCGGTTTTAGGACTGGTTTAATTAGTGCCTCCCTCCAGGATTGAGGGAATCGGCCCGAAGTCCATATGTTATTATATATTTCCAAGAGCAGCCCATGAGCTGAAAGTGGAAGATAATTCAGAAACTTGTAATATACAGCGTCAGGACCGCACGCAGTCATTGACCCTATGAAGTGCAGATTTTAATTCCTCGAGGTTAAAAGTGGTATTATAATCCTCAAGTAATTTGGAGGCAAAATTTTAGCAAAAGAAACACTAACGGCCACGGCCTGTTACTCCGTGTCAAGAGCCACAGGACTGTGGATTAGCTTGGTGTTGATAAATATGGAGCTAACCAGTAGGTATCTCCATTTCATTTGAAAATGTACTGTAAAGGGCGAGGATTTTTAGAGTGATTTGATCTTTCTCAAATGTGTTTTAAGTGTGATTCTTGAAGGCATATCTCATGGGTTATACAACTGAAATAGGAGACCTAACTCAGTCATATTAGCCTTCAGACCTCGACAATTCCATTATATTATGGAATCCATTATGGAGAAAAGCGGTTGGGAGATCCGGACACGCTCTGAGATCTTCTTTGACTGGTTTGGGAGCGGGTTCTAGATCCCCTCGGTTTTGGACTGACATGTACAGGGTCACCCCTTATATCTGTAGTAGACGTAGAGGAGGATTTTCCTCTGCCACGACCGCATCTACGGGATGCAAGGACAGGAGGTCCGATGTCTACTTCCATCCTTCCAAGACATCGAAGCGGTTTGCAAGCGACTCCAATTCAAAAGGCTCACTCGTTGTTGGTTTGGGGGAGAGGTTGTCGTGGGGAGAGGGGTCGCGCCACCTCTATGTTACGGACATTGATTGGTTGTTGAAACAGATCATTGTCCCCGCTAGTAAAGTAGGGAAGGGGAGGACAAGCATCAAAAATGTTTATGAAGATGCTAGCTTGAAAACAAATTAAAATATCGTATGTAGTTTCATCTTGTTCAGACTACGGATGCGTTGCATTTCAAGTTATTCCGCAAAACATTATGGCCGTCATTCGTATAATTTTACAATATTTATGTCTGCATATGTTGTGGACATCATAACAATATTCACTCTTATGTGTTGTGGACATAACTTTTAAAAAAATCCCCGATTAATTTGACACTTGGAATTTCGTTACCTCTTGTTAAGACGACGGATCCGATTCCATTCCACATAATTCCACAAAACAATATGGCCGTCATTTCGTCATTTAATGTCTTCCCAAATGGTTGATACCTAGAAAACTTATAAAAATAATGCAATGTCCACTGGACGATTTTCAATTTGTTTCATTAAAAAAATCGGCGAACTTATGGAAAAGTTGGGATTCCAACATGTAACATTTGTTAGCACATACAGCTCAGCGATGGCGAGCTGTAGAAGTAGAAAAGAACACGTGACTAGTATCTAAAGAAACGTTGCCGCCATTTTATTATTGTCCAACGAATCGTATATCTCCGGTATGGACTCGGCATTATCCGACTTCGATTGTTCGGACGGAAATTTCGCCTGCTTACGTCACAGCTTGACTACCTTGTTTGCAAAGTTGCAAGTTTGTAAGTGAATAATAAAAAAATCTTCGAATCGGAAAAATACGGTATATTTTTTTCAAATAAGTTGGCAATATTATCTTTGGAATTGAGTCACTTTAAATCTGATTTAAAACCCATCTTGAAGACCTTTAAGTATATTTCGCTGAGGATATCGATTTATTCCGTCAAAGGCTAACTTAATTACTCATTGCGTCTCACAAGAGGCCGTGGCTACTAACGTAAAGCCGTGTAGGCCCATGTGACTTCTTGGGCAGAGTCGACCCAAACTGAAAATCTGTAAACGATAGATTTTCACCTCACCTTGTAGCTCTTTACTGCTCGATCTTGATTCGATACTATCTGACAAGTCATCGGAAAAGGCGTAGGCAGCAACCTGGAATAAAGGAGAGAATGGAATATTTTGATGTTTAATTCATTTTGAAGAGCGGATGCAAGATTTCTCGGGTTTTTTTTCGCGTAACAGTATTTACAATCAGCTTAAGAGTAACATTAACGATTTCTTTTCTAGTTTTGAAGACACGACAGCTTTACAAAGAAGGTCAGCGGCCGATTCAAATCGGAACATCACAGGCGACTTTCTGTGTCGCTAACAGAAGACCAATTCCACCGTGTGCTTATCGTGGGTGACACCACCACACTCGGAGTGATAGGTGTATGAATATGCACCAAAATAGTCTGAAATTGCCCGCCTGAAGCCTTTTTACCGCCGTATGCGCATTATCAACGCGCATCTTCAAACCTAACGAATTTCATATAGCTTACGAATACACAATTTAATTGAGTAGAGCATTTTTTTTTAAACTAAAACAAATGAAAACTGTGAAACCACGATCAGGGGAAGTGATGTTTATAATGGAGAATCCGGAGATCACGTGGGTCTACGTAATGGACTGGGGTAACGTTACGTCACATCGGAAATATATCATTAACATTTTCGAAAGAGCTGGTATTTGATTGGTAAAAATTATGCTATATCATGATATCGTAGGCCTACGATAAAAAAACGTGAATTGTTAGTTTCCCCACACGGAATATTGAATTGAATTTTCTGGTAAAATTATTCAGTATTGTGTACTTGGCTGGTTCGAATCGGTGAGACAATACTGGGTTAAAGAGACAGTTTCTGGCATGTCGTTCATGTAATGAGAAATCGCGGATGGTTACGATGTTTGCAAGTTAAACTTTCTGATCACATGTCAGTTATACCGTGTACATTGAAGTTCGCGGAATTCACGAAAGTTTTGTTCACTTGAACTGCATGCCCAGTTACTCTTAAGGCGCTCAAGGTTAAAGGAGTGCTACAAAAAGTGACTGCCAAGTCCGATATCATTGTCGTATAATTTGGCCCTAGCTGGTTTACAAAAAATACTTGTTTTATTGTTTATTTGGAGATGGAGGAACCCCCAACAAGAACCGCATGCCTACTTTCTCTTTAGGTGTTTATGGTTAATGGAGTCATAGAAAAAACAATTGCCACGTATAAGCCAAAGATGTCGTGAAATAGCCTAATTTCGCACTGTTGTAAAAAAAAAAATGGTGGGTCAAATAAGGCATTTGGAGGAGGAGGAAACCCCTACAAGAACAACTGATGTTAACCAGTCCAATCCTTTTGAGAGGGTAAATACATCCTGGATACAGCTCCTCAAAGCGATCTTAGCCTAAGTTGATTTCATTTACCATGACGACACAATACCTTGACTATCGGTCTATCGGTCGTCATGATAATAAAGATGAACTTAGGCTAAGATGGCTTTGTGGAAAGGGTCCCAGATCAACAGCGCAACATTGACAATGTGGTGATTTGAGCAATATTAGTACGGATATCGGACGGGCAATACCAAGTGATTGAGAAAATGTCTTACAGAAATTTAATATAATTTTCCTACTTGCTTTTCTCAAACAATGGCATCAAGTTCTAAGAAAAATATGTCGGAGTATATCTACCTTGAAATGACATGCCCTTGCAGGGTCTTTTATATAGGAGATTCCCAATGTCCATATTCACGAGAAGCTATAGGTGAAAGAGAGGATGTACAACCAACAAATATTACAATATACTCACGGCCAACCATAATACAACAATGCTGAAGGATTTCATCTTTAGCAACCTTTGGCGTCACGTCGGTGGCTTGTGTATATAGTTCACGTTGAAGTGGACGTCGGTGTGAATGAAAAGTTGAATTTACCATCGACCTTTTATATCGGAGTGGACATCGGTCAATGAGATAAATTAACAATTACCTGTACGGGCCTTAATGGTCGTCATGCAGTTATAATGATGTAATACCATTGTCAGATTAGCGTCTGGGCCCATTTCCCGTAGCCATCCACGAGTTTGTCTGATTCATCAATTCACATAATTTCAGTATTTAAGATCTAATTATTTAATGGACAGCATTTATGCAATAAATTGTAAACGTCAGATATACAAATGAAAAATAGAGCAGTTGTACGCGGAAATGCTTCTGGTACAAGATAATCACATAGCTGTTGTACGCTGTTTAACTTTCACTTTCACTTTATTTTTACAGCTCTGGTCATGTTATGACATAAGAGGAAATTATTTCATACAACTGTTGGTGGATAGCAACATAAGTGTATACATAGTTCGAATATTAACTAATAACCATAATAAAAATATAATACTGAAGGGAATAGTCTTGAAACAAACTACCCTTAACCAGAGGGCTCCAGTGATTTGATAAACAGTACTATAGAAGTGTTTAGATTTCTAAAGCGTAATCCCACTGGCAAAGAGACATGATCAAAGGAATCCTGTGAATGTGATGATTACTAGGTATCTGAATCTGTGTCATTTCTTTGGTTGATTGTTGTTTGATTGGGGTTTAACATGGTACTCGAGAGTATTTCACTCATATGATGATGTGCCAGCCCAATGGGTGAAGGAAACCACCCTCAACACCACTGGCAACAACGACAAGACGGGACTATCACAGGACGCAATACAAACACCACTTCCGGTTTCCTTTTAACTGCGAGGCCACCCCAATGAAAGCTCATAGTGTTTCACTTGTAGGTTTTTCATCAAGTGTATACTCTAGAGAGTGTATGAGTACACCACATCCACCTCACCTTTGGCATCATGGGTTATATTCCCAAGGACCATAAGTGGGTTGGTATATATTATATAAGTTGGACAGTTTTTTTTTAAATAAAAAAAAAATATACATGTGTATCAAGAGTATAACAAGCGATTTGCGAGTCAACAATGAGAAAACAATATAAACACCAGATGGAGCCACTTGTCACATGAAATGCTTTGGCTAAGTTTAATAATAATCTGATTAAACGTTTTCAAGGGAACAGCTAAAAACCGAATGTTAACTAAAGCAGAAGTGAGCATAGCTCACATACCCCCGCCAATATATTTTTGTATAAGGGCAAACCTCCTATCAACCATGTACATGTAGTATAATGCTAAATGGAACTTTAGCATTTAATCCA
>JAVFBX010005564.1:0-32124 GCA_034783855.1 Mopalia kennerleyi | reverse complement strand
ATACAGATGGTTGGCTTTGAAAATATACAATAAAAATAATAAGTTTAGGTCGAAAAACAGTTGTCTTTCCCTTTAAGATGTGATCTCCTTTTAATATCATGTTCACAAATTGAATAAATCGAATATTGCAAAATATGACCCGAGACTTTGGTTAGCATTGTCGGCGCTGGATCAAGCTACATTTAAAATGTGAAGCTGAACGGTGAACATAGTTTAAAGTTATTATGTTTACAAGTGATATAGGCCTACACACGTGGATATTTAAAACAAAACACACGAAAATGGACATAGCAGTTTACGGAATTCCGTGTGGTGCAAGGTGATCTGTCTTCCTAGCAGGTGACGGCTTCATTCAAAGTTTTAGGATAATCAGCGAATTCGTTTCACAGCTATCTTGATAACAGAATAGGTGGGTGATGGCAGCAGCGTCTGTAGCCAACAACACGCTTGGATATGTGTTAATTTCAAGCAGTGGTTTTCACCGGAGACCAAACATTCTTACAAAAATTAGGATACCTAATACAAAATCTTCTATTCGACTTCCTGAAAATGCTTCCAGTTTGCTCTACTTTTTACGGAGCCATTTTGATGCGATTGTGACAGCTGTCCAAATGAGAGCGGATTTTTAGCATTATTATCCTGGTTTATTTGACCTGGAATACACCAGGAATAACACGGAGCTTGGTACTGATGTAATGTTTGAAGTTTTTACATTACATTAAATCCCAGTCGTAAATCGACTTTGAATATATTTTTAGTTCCTTATCCCAAATAACAAACTATACTGGTCTTCTTATGATTATGTTTCGGCCACGACGTGAGTTATTTTTTCAATTCAAAACCAATATTACCTAATGATTTGTCAATGTGTCACATTGCTTATCCCACAAACCTTTTTTCAATTCTTCTCAAACACTGTCTAACCAGTGCCCGCTATAACATTTAATTCCTTATACACTTGTACAAAAACAGCTAATGCCTTAGGCCTTGTAGAATACCACCCTAAAAGCTGGTTTCTATCACGACAGATTTAACGTCTTATAATGTTTCCGTTCGTGGAGAAAGTTAGTGAGATCATTATTTACACATTACTCAACAATTACGTTACTTAACTTATAGACTGTCCCGGGCTGACAAAAAGAAGCGTAGTTCTCACAACGTAGGCAAATTTACTCGTCAATTAGCCAGGTCAATATGAAAGAAGCACTGGTTTGAACATCTATCTAGCTTGCTGGACCTTTTGATGAGTCTGATATGTATGACGTTTAGAGTTGATTTACAACCAGACGCACCCAGTCACCCCATCGCTAGTCAAATTGACCCTGGTACAATAAGCACTCACTCAAAGGTGGCTTGGGGTCAATGCATCCCTACACCCTTCACGTTATAAATCTAGAAGCTCTACCGACGTAGTGCATCCAGAAATGTGGAATGTATTCGACCACAGCTGCACACAACAACATATTTATTTACTACTCACAATAACCCACGTGTGCGGGTCAGTGAAGTGTTTCGAAATGTGGCGACCCTTTCTTTTTGTGTTGTCGATGAATCAAAGATCAACGATTTTTCATAAAAGTAAAAAATACAGCTATCCAGAAGCACAATTTAAACTATTGTCATGAAATAAAGGTGAAGTTTCCGCCCATACGTTTATTAATGGGACTTCATTTATTACGTAAAGGTATAACACTATATACGAGTATTTGACACGTCTTCCCGATACGCTACAGAAACTCCGATCACGTAGCACTACTGTCTAGGAGCTACACACCTAGTCATAGAGAAGTTGTGTTCAATTGTTTGTACCGCGACAATCACTGACATATATCAATGTTTCTTACAGTTACCATATGTGTTGGATTTCCAGATCTGTTTAATGTATCGGGATAACCTATCATGTTTCATTTGATTGAACCAATATTTTACCGAGACAAGAGATATAGTCGCTTTTCTATTTACAAGACGTTATTTTACTTTATTTCCTTTTTGTTTTTGCGTTTGTAAAGCATTATTTTAAAATATTCTCAGACAAGTAGGATTACCTTTTCGGACTTGCTGAACCTAGATTTCCTTCCCTTTCCTCTAACCAATATGAGTGACGGTAGACTTGAGTCTAATTAAAAATCAACCACTGTGTTAATCAATACTTAGTAATGGGCATGACGTCAGAGGCTGGTAGAGATAGAGGCGTGTGCCCTGCACGCTATCCTCGCTATAGGCCGATACAGCCGGGGAGAAAACCGCAAATTGAAAATAATGGTAAACAAAATGGTACACTGTATCCCAATAAAGACGAGCTAAACGTAAAGATTCGTGTGGCTTTGGACTTGAGCTACAACCTGTGATGGGGATGTATTGTCAAACTGTGTTTCGCAAATAATATTTGAGAAGAAAATTTTAATAACGAATTCTGATTAACACGATTTAACGATGTAATAAAATTATTTAAAAAATATCCAATGTTCAAAGTTAATATGAACCCATTATTATTACATTCGTGGCAACATAGACACTGTTTCAACCAGTTTTAAAATAAAGTTCCAATTTTTTAAGAAGCATTTGAAAACAATAATATTTTGTAAGAAGACACACTTTTCAAATAAATTAATAATAACTTTGAGTAAAATACTAAAACAACCGACTTGTGATATACAACGTAACAAGTTCTGTTACAGAAAGAGAACAGTTAGTTTTTACAGTATTGGTTTAATTTTATTTCATTTTTTAATTTTTATATGAAAGATTGGTCGTTAGATTATTTCAAACGCAGACATTATTTATTTAGATAGTGAGTTTTGTGTAAAAAAAAAATCGGATCGTTTTCAAAAATTTTATTGCAAAACTAGTCGAAACATAGAATAGATTCCAGCAACGGTTAAAGTTTTTTAATTTGTTATTTTCTTTTTTGTTCAATTTACCAAACTTGGTGGAATTGCTGAACATGTTCGGACATTCATTTCCAAAATAAAACTAGCTTTAACGAATGGGATTCTGTAACGACACACAGCTGTGCAACTGTTCTACTTCAATCTGAATCGCAAGATTTGACGACCGCCAGGGAGGTCACAAAAGAAAGCCATGGAATGTACCCACAGACCCAACTCACAAAAACTAATACATTCACGAAAACACGAATAGTTAAAATTGTATAAAATTGTTTCATATATTTATGATTGAATTGTACTATAGATATAGATACAGATAGACTGTGGCACAAGAAGACGGTGATACAGGTAGACAGTGATACAGGAAGACTGTGGCACAAGAAGACTGACACCGGCAGACGGTGGTACAGGAAGACTGTGACACCGACAGACGGTGAAACAAGAAGACTGTGGTACCGGAAGACTGTGATACAGATAGACTGTGGCACAAGAAGACTGTGATACAGGAAGATTGTGACACAAGAAGACTGACACAGGAAGACTGTGGTACAGGAAGACTTTGATGCAGGAAGACTGATACAGGGAGACTGGTTTCAGGTCAGGAAGACCGTGGCACGGGAAGAATGTGGCATAAGAAGACTGTGACACAGGAAGGCACAAGGAGACTGTGAGACGTCGTCGAGTGACTGTAAGACAGGGAGACCGAGTGACATGAAGACTTTGCTACCGGAAGACTGTAACACAAGAATACAATGACACCTGAAAACTGTGATACAGGAAAACTGTTACACAGGAAAAATGTGATATAGGACAACTGTGGAACAGGAATAATGTGATACAGGAAGAGTGTGACACAGAAGACTTTGAAAAAAGAAGAAGAATGTGACACAGGAAGACTGATACACGAAGTCTGTTTAACAGAAAGAATGTGATTCATCAAGACTGAGCGACAGGACGACTATGGTACAGGAATACTGTGACACAAGAAGACTGTTGTACAGGAATAGTGTGACACAAGAAGACTGTGGTACAGGAATACTGTGACACAAGAAGACTGTGGTACAGGAATACTGTGACACAAGAAGACTATGGTACAGGAATAGTGTGACACAAGAAGACTGTGGTACAGGAATACTGTGACACAAGAAGACTGTGATACAGGTATAATGTGATACAGAAAGACTGAGATACAGGAAGAATGTGATACAGGAAGAGTGTGCTGCAGGAAGAATATGATACTGGAAAACTGTAAAACAGGAAGAATGTGATACAGGAAGACTGTTAAACAGGAACACAGTGAGACCGGAATACTGGCACAAGAAGACTGTGACACGTAAAGAGTGTGGCACAGGAAGATTGAGACACCGGAAGACTGTGCGACAGGAATATTAAGACACAGGAAGACTGTGGCGCGGTGGGACTTTGAGACAGGGAGACTGTGAGACAGGAAGACTATGAACAAGGAAGACTTTGACACAGGGAGACTGTGAGACCGATAAACTTTGACACAGGGAGACCGTGTGACAGAAAGAATGCATGTCAGACAGGAAGAATATGACACAGGGAGAATGTAACTCAGGAAGAGTATGATACAGGTAGAACTAATACAGTAAAACACCAAAAGACTATAATGAATGCAACCTGACACAAGCACACCCATTGATGCTAGAAAGTTTTCATAATGAAGGCAAATCGAGGCAAAAGGCAAAACGTTTTAGTCGAATCAGTTTCGGTACAACACATTCCTGTCACACCTTGACTGCCATTGATGTACTTATTATCTATACATCTAATAATTCATAAGCTTTCTTACAAATCAAAATGTATTATGTTATCACACGATATATACTTAATGGGCAAGTAGGTACATGTCAGATACGACATTGATATGCTGGATGAACAATATACATACCTGGGCTGTTGTAGTATACGAAAAGCTCTATAGCTCATTACAGTATAGTCCATCGATATAGCCGTCATAAAATCAATTAAAGCATAAAACCTATCCATGTGTCCTTGATACAATAACTATTAAGGTTTATTTCGCAAGTGTGGAAGAACACTTTCATGGAACTGTTTACCGGTGAAGACCAGTTGGCTGGGTGGCCTAGATGGCCGGTTTTAATTGTGGCGATTTTAGTGCCTGGCTGTGGGTCGTTGGTTCGATTCGATTCTTTGACAGTTCTCTTTCTGCAGAATTGTATGAATTAGGAACTTATTTAACTGAGAAAGAGTTATCCCAAAATAAAGAATATATTGAAAAATTGTCAATGACACCTCGAGTCGAACCCATCAAACAAACACAGAGATGAAATATACATATATTTCTTTTGTTGATTTGATATTTAAACCTCCGTCGCATGAATATCTGAATATATAAGGGAGTGATCGCTTCCAGTTTAAGACAATCATAACTGATATGTGTTCAATCGCGAACTTTAAAGGAAATATCCAGATCAAATGTAACAGTCATATAGTACTTATAGTTTGTGATCATTCAATTTAACGAACAGCAGCAGGATATATCTAGTCTGATAGATTAAGAATCAAACTACTTTGTTCAAAGGGATGTTTTCGTCCATTTGTGGTATCGTTTTTCATTGTAACGGTATCATCAGACAGTGGATGTCAAAGTGGACAACACAATGCATCAGTAAGATATAACTGGAAATACTGAAGACACATTTACTGGAACACGAGATAAATAGGACCAGATAAAATAATGTCAGCGATAATTAGAAGGCTATATACCGTGTATACAAGCCGAGTTTTCTTTCTTTACAATGAGAGTATACATACATTCACTCTATAACAGTAAATATGTAGTGAAATATGTATTAATTAAGTATTTGTTGGAATCTATTAAAACACGCCATATATAAGGAGATTTTCCACTTTCGCTAAGAATAAGAATACAAAATTCGGGGAATAATATTTTAAATAGAAAGAGTATGTGACCGAGAAAAAAGACACTGATTTTAAATAAAATGCAACATGATTGAAACTACTGTATTGTATTGGAAAACTTAGCATTCAAATTTAGAAATGTTTACCAGAACATATAACGGCTATGAGATATAATAAAATGTCCTGATTCCAACGGATAATAAGCCAGAAAGTTAGCGTATTACAATTATGTGACAAAGATTACACACCATATACATCATTCTTTTATAAATTATAAATGTCTTTTAGAAATACCAGAGAAATTGTAATGCCACAGCAATAGTCTCGACCCTTATCACTTTTGATTTGTAGAACTTTCTTCAGTGTACACAGTGGGTTTAACAATTTAACATTATTTTTAAAATTAGCTACACAGTCCGTTTTGCTACGAGCGATTTGAATTGTTGAATAAAAACGTTATATATCTTCATTTGAAGAAACAACAATTTGATGTTTCAACAAATGACACCAGTGAAAACAGAGTTATCATTACATGTAATTGGCCAATTTTCAGATAGATTAAGTTGTTGTTTGGTGAAATGTCTCTCTTTTCGTCAGTATAAGGAGGCTGCTGATATGCGATTGGTGATGTATTGTATAATGGTAATATCACACCCTTGCCAAACTCAAAGGAAATGGGGCCAAAAGAGTAGATGTTGGGAGTACATGAAATAAATTTGTGGGTAGGTATGTCATTTTGATGCATTAGACTAGGGAAATTGTTAACAGAGAGGTTCGCTTCGCGTATATCCTCTTTCAATATGGACGGAAATGGAGTAGGTTATTGGTGTGTGTTTTAGGAGTGACTTCCCCGGTCCCCCTCATATCATCACCGACCTCCCTGGATAGACAATTAACCTATCCATGGTCCACAGATAATCTAAGTCAGACTCCTGCTCAACTTACTTACAATACTCATCTCTTATCAGGGGTAGACGGACTTCTGTGACACAATTTATTACTTAATACAAGTCACAAATCACACTAAACCCAAGTCATTTTAAACCCTTATACAAGCTTTTCTTTCAATTTCCAATGAATACAGATAGCAACTTTAAAACGATCTGACAGAAGCTACAACACCGTTATGTTTTGCGTATACAGACATGACCTGCAGTCGATTAACTATGTGTAAGACGTTTAAATTGTTTTGTAATCAAAGCCTAATTACATTGGAAAAAGGTTGGCGATTGATGAAACCAGAGGAATCGTTCCCCGTTCCAGATAAACCTAAAGAGACATGGTTTCCAAGTGATCTGGAACTAGTATATAAGCTATAAAATAAAAGTACCAACAGCAGTCTGGTAAAAACATATCATTGTATCAAACGGCAGTACGATTTACAGAAAAACTTAAATGCCCAAAAAAAACACATGTCGACTGAGAATTCAGAACACCAACAAAAAGCATGTAAAACTTTTCTGATCGAATGTTTATTATCCTCGATACGTTCAAGCAGGCAAACACAGTTAGGCAGGACATGGCACACATAGTATAGCAAACACTCTGTTATTATTAAACTCTATTGGAGTTTCCATTACTATAGGCTGGTGAATTAACCTAGCAGCGCCATAGTTTTGAAATCATTCTATACTTTCTTCATCTTAAAGACGGCCATGATTAAATATAATTGTTACAGAAAACATGTAGTAAATATATATACGCGAATTACTAAGTCAATAAGCTGGATTTATAAGTTTAAAAGGAAGCATCAGGTAAAATCTGTCTTTGGTCTTGTCGCTGTCAGAATCGTTTAAAAAAGATACACTTAAACATTTTATTCCTTTTTTTATTTTAACCTCTGGCACAGTAGTTGGACTGCTTTTGTGTTAAAAAATATACCATTGAAACAAAAAGTTGTTCTTATAAATCTCATTTTGTTTTAAGATTTAAATACGGTTCTCGTTCAGGACAAAATTTTGATATTTGTAACCGTGTAATATGAACCCTTCTATAAGCCTATTGTTCCTATGATGTACATGCAGGTTTCATTTATTAGTACCGTATTTTCATTTTATTTTATTTTTTGCTTCTTTAGTTGCTAAAATATGTAGAATACTTGAGTTCAATGACCTTGGTGAGTGTGAGGTTTCTCTGATCTGTTTGGTGAATCGTCTGAGATATCCTGAGTATTGAATGTTCATGTTCTGGATGAACGAGCGTGTTAAACGCTGTGTTCCTTACATAACTCTGGTCTACCTGTTACTTACAGTGTACAAGCACTCATACTGTTGTTATGGGATGTTCGAACCATTGCATTAATTTCATCACAGATACCAATGTAAATATGACGAAATTACCTGGCTGTTGAAATGTAAAAACAGATTTTTAAAACTACATTTTCACTTTGTTTGGCAGAAATATTAATTAGTTCACGGCTATTTATATATGTACACATCTTAAAGTAAAACTATTTAAAACTATTCTTATCTTAGCCATTTCCTAAATAGCAGAGACGATTTTCCGATAGCTTTAAATGTGAATGACATAAAGATAAGAAAATACAACGAACACTGAAACATGCCAAAAAACTGTCATCTGGAACAGAAGTGTGTGACAAAGGTGTTGTGCCCACTTCATTCTCATAATGTGTGTATATTACGTTAGCACATGTGTATCAACGTTATTTATCTTATCTTATAGTTCAATGCACTTGGATTTATCTTGTGAATAGAACTTATTAGTGGCTAATCAATTCGACACGCTGTGCTAAATGAATAGTTATTCTATAGGACATACGATAACTCATGGCAAACCCTATAGGAATTCGGAGCAATACATAAAAACTATCGGTTGATACTAACACACATTGTATTCAGATACCTATGCATGTTACATACATAAAGTACACACTACTTACAAATCAGCTAATCATTATTTGTTTCAATATTATTTGTTTCATCAAAACTAAGTAAAAATTGACTTTTTAAATTATTAATCGCAACAAAGGCAAGAGGTAAATTAAAAGAATATCAAGAGACAAACACTACCAACGTCTCTGTGTTGATAATGCTAATATCTTTCGTTATCATGCTTTGTTTTTTATTTCTTGTAATCTGTATTGGATAATGACTTTTTTGGTTATTACATTGTAATAACCAAAAAAGTCATTATCCAATACAGGCTCCATTGCTCAGAATACTCGACAAACTTCTTATCTACTGTTTCTTCTATATCAATATTCAATTAAACGTCACTGGCTACAACCTGGAAGCAAACAGGGATCTAAAAAGACATAGTTGGTTTCATATTTCGATATGACCAAACTAAAATATTTTAAGCAGAAATATCAAAGAGACCAACACTCTACAGAATTGAATAACAATTGTTCATGTAAAGTGTTGAAACCTTCTCTGTGTGTCCCCAGGTATATCATATAAATTGTTAATAACTGATTGCGATGTCTACAAGTTGTCCATAACAACTACAGATTAAGATCTATGAAGAAACTTGTCTCTGAGAGGTTGTATATATAGAGATGATCTATCAGTTTTTATTAATATATTGATTTTTGGAAGTAACTTCCATAGAGGTTAGCTCAGTCCTGACACTAATAGTCAGCTTCAAGTATATCATTTTCAGGATTCATATGTCATTTCCAGATTTAATATGGCATTTCAAGGATTCGTATATTTTGTTCAGGATTCAAATACTAGTATCATTTCCAGGATTCATACATCATATCTAGGATTCATGTCATTTCCAGAATGCATATGTCACTTCCAGATTTAACATGGCATTTCCAGATTTAATATGGCCTTTCCAGATTTAATGTGACATTTCCAGATTTAATATGGCCTTTCCAGATTTAATGTGACATCACATATTTAATATGGCCTTTCCAGATTTAATGTGACATCACAGATTTAATATGGCCTTTCCAGATTTAATGTGACATCACAGATTGAATATGGTATTTCCAAATTTAATATGGCATTTCCAGATTTAATATGGCCTTTCCAGATTTAATATGGCCTTTCCAGATTTAATGTGACATCACAGATTTAATATGGTATTTCCAAATTTAATATGGCATTCAGAGAATTAATGTTGTTTTAAGATATAATATGCCTTCTTCAGATTTGATATGTTATCTCCACAAAGAATCCGAAATAGTGGAATAAAACTCTTTTTTAATAATCGAACTTTATTTTTAATCATGACGAACAATTAACAAATAGAATTGGAAGACACAATTAATATGAAAATATCTTTAGTCTCAAATCGCTTTCGTAATACCAGAATGTCTTGCATTGTATATGATGCCGCAGTGGACTATAATTACTAGACAACCTAAGCCTGATCTCCTTAATTTATCTCTTACAGCAACACGGCTCTTTGTCGGGTGCTTGTTAATGAGAAGACGACCTGGGCTAGTGTGTACAGACGTGTATTTATTAGGAGGAGGTCTACTCAAATCGTCAATCATCCTCTAGCCATGTTCACTGGCAAACATTTCATCACTAGACTGACTGTCTGGGGAAAACATTTCAAAATGAAACAGTACATCCTTCAACCAACTTTTAATAATGGCAAGTCACAGGGGACTTCTTAGTCTGGCTTTTTATCATTTAACCAATATCCACCATACAACTATGTTTCTCTTGAAAGGCTTTAAGACTTTGCCAAAAATGTCAGAAAAAAAGCCTCACGTCAAACACAGCCTTTTGGGTGTAAGCTCCTAGCATGTCATAAAATCGAGTCACACATAAATTTCTAGAAAGCAATATTTCGAACAAGGTTATTTAGTGGAAGCCTTGCCGAGTAACGGGAGATAACTCTGTTGTTAATATCCGCGCTGTCAAATAACCACTCTTTGAAGTAGCGCGGTCTACAAGACGTTCACTGATCTGTTTTGACCTAGCTTTCCGCACACTCTTGCATACTACAGACTACAGATATAGCCTAAGTTTAACTCATACATTTTTTTAAGTTAAGAGAAGAAAATAAATCCCTGATTAAAATGAATCACAATTACGGGTACCATCCAAAGGATGGCATTGAATTTTTCGTCAAAGATATCTGTTTCAATGTAATACTGATAACCAGCCATCTGTCTAAGGGGATACTAGTCGTTTTATGCGATTTTTATGACCAGCTCGTCTCAATGAGATTAAAGGCAGTGACTGTGACCTTTCTGCGAAAACGTCCCGCCGCAGAAAATCATAAAACTGAAACGCCAACGGCTAAAATAATAACGAGGTTCATATGTTACCGTCCTACCAAAACTACTCCAGGTTATTCTATTGGTTGCCGTGCAAATCAAATCGGAGTAGGCCGAACATAAAATTCTTTACACTGAGCCATTTTGTGTCGTAAAAAAGAAATAAAGAACAGGATGGTTAAAACAGAGATGTGTATAAAGGCTCGATAGCATAGAGTGTGAGAAATAGTTGGTCTGAAACGGGTCCTAATTACATAGTGGGCTAATACGGGCTGTCATCTAGGATCATATCTTCTATTTATGTTAGTAGTTATGTCCGAATGATGTGCTTTATGTAGCCAGTCGTGGGCCTGTGTCTGTTTTAATCGTTCAGCGGCTTACTTTGTTCACATTTATAACGGGTTTAGAGGTTTAACAAGTCAGTTGTAAGTTAACTTACCTACAATGGACATCCAGGGATAAAATGGCGTGGCATCCCCGTTGGTACTGGCAGCACTGCCTTGTGAACATGGACTTAATGGTTCTACTCCGTGGTTTACCTGGTACCCACCAACTCTCAACTCGTCCCCGTGACAACCCTCGCGGTACCGACCGTCGCTCACGTTGGGGTAGAAGGAAGCTCTGTTTGTTTGAAGACCCATACGTAAGTCGTGATTGCGGGCCTGGAAGGCTTCCATGCGACAGGCGTCGGCCGTCTGATAGGACCCCATGTGGTAGTACCGTGGGGGTCGGTAATTTGTGCTGGGACATATATCTGGTATGTTCAAAAAGTGATCCATGTAAGTTGTTGCTGCATTTTCACCCACGGCATGAAGGCTGTCTTCTCTATTTGTGGCTGTGTTGTGGCGAAGGAGTGGGTAAGCGCTCATACCGAGCTTGGCAAACGTCAACTGCTCACCCTCGCCCAAATTGCCAAGCGTGGAAACCATCTAGGAAAGTAAAACAATTTTAAGAGATAGAGAAATCATCAAGAAAGGCCAGGCATCACATTTTCAGCTTAAAGACAATCTCTAGCTAAACAGTCCCATCCACCAATGAACGCTAGGCAATGGTGACCCTCCATGACCTCTCTACTGATCATAGGAGAAACAAGTCCTTCCGCTGAAAAAAGCAGTGCACGGATTCTCTGACTTTCCATGAGACAGCTTTTACTCAGGAATAACAGAGATAAGACAATATTATACCGATTTGGTATGGGTATGGAAATGGACTTAATATTTACATATAAAGCTTTCGGTAAGTTCATTTACCTTACGACTCTAGTTCCCATGTTATACTGCAGAGGTTTAACTCCGTCACCATTCACTTCACTATGTTGTTAGCCCATTTCTCCCAGCGCTCTCAATTGATTCATTTGATAAATGGTTTTTTGCATCGCGGTTCTTTGGTACACTTAAGATCCACAAACTGTGTGGTAGCTTACCATCTTCGTTGGAACGAATTCGCTGTCTATTTAGAGAATACAGACCCCCGCGTCAGTTAGCCGTAATGATTAGAATCCTTTATATTATTCTTAAGCATGCATATTTATTAAGAGATGTCACCATACTTTTTTCTCGCAAAGTCACACATTCAAACATTGCCGATAAAATTAAAATTATATTTTAATTATTAACAGACAAGGCTTAAACGAAATAAACAATAAATGAAAAACCAAATAACTGCTACCACATTGTTTGAACTAGAAAAATCATCTTATTTTTCAGCCTTTCAATTATTATTTATCTGATATTTTCGGGTACACGATGTCTTTATGAGATGATTTGTCACCCACTGTAGTTCTCTCTATTCCACTCGGATCTAACGGCGCCCTAGTCACTACCCCCTTTGTCTACTTCATGCGATCAAGTATGTCTAGTTTGTTTAAAATATATAACCCTTAAGTGTAAACTGGCGACAGACCACCTCTTCTGTGTTATAGTTAACCATATGCTACTTTCTTATCACGCTTTGTTATTATTGTACTTAAAGCAATGCGTATTGATGTTATTAGAATATCAGCTATATAGTTTATAACCAGTCAAAAATTTACCCTGTGATAAATGTGCACAGGACAAATATGACACCTTTCCTGTTCGTTAAAAGAAACAAACTTCACCTGCTAATTTCTTAAGAATATACCGTGAAACAAATTAATTTTAGTCCAATGTCCGTTTACAAAAATATACTTATAAAAATTAAATAATTAAAGTTTAAAAAGAAATTTGATATATTTTAATTCATATAGACATAATATTTCCTCAAAAATTAATTTAGTTTAGTTCATCATATTCTGTAAACTATACAAGCTAGTCTAACTTGTGGCTAAAACATTGCAGGCTTATTTGCTAATTGCTCTTCGCTGATTAACGAAGGAAATAACTATGACCGGTAGTAACGTCACAAAACAATGGGTGAAAAACTTGTGCCGTTTTGCGCTGGTCACAAATGTTAACCTGTTTTCCAGATATGATTTCTCAATCAATTGTGACAATGCTAATTAAGAGATCATTGGGAAGTAGGAGGAAACTGAAATCTGCTACCTCTGCAGCAGTAAAACGGCTGTCTAATGCTGACAAATATATCATGTTAATTATTCCAATAGTGTTCCGTTGAGGGACGAGCACGAGTTGGACGAAGGTGAACTGGAGACATCCTCGTGGCGAGTTCGAAACAAAAGACGCGAGAAAAGGAGGTTCCTGAATCTCGGTCTGCCCTATACCTGCATATAGACTGGATGTTGTGTGATGATAGATGTGTGATCAACTACACGTCTAAACAGAAAATCAAATGGTCTCACTTACACGTCCAACAATGAGACACTTAAACATGTTATAAAGGCGTAATTATTTTCTCCTGTCTAAAAAAGAAGACAAATGTTGAATCCATTGGGATACCGGTACAAACTGCTGTCAACCCAGAAACACATTTTTCACGAAGGAAAAATGATAAAGTAGGGTTAAATGAATGCGTGTTTCTGAAGATTTAATACCGATTCCTATAGGCCGAATATTTGAAAACGTTTGTAGAGATTAGCACTTAACTAAGTTTCGGGTAACTATTATACTATGGGAAAGACTTTTGGTGAATATTAACTCTCTGGTCAATACAAACTTAGTTTTTATCTGGTCTTTATTGACATTGATACGATAAAAGTCGACAATAAAGGAGACTATTATCTCGTATTATCATTGTTTCTAATCGATTAGTTATTTGTACAAATACTCAAGCTCTTTATTACAATACAGAAGTTAATGCTTCATTGGACTCTATGGACATAAACAGGCGTTAGCTATTTCGGCAATGTGTGTGTCTTCAATGACAACCATATCCCTAAATACAGTTTTGCCAAGTTAGGTATTCATGGTGTGAGAAAATATGTTTGTTAAAACAGTGAACACTTAAAATATAGACGGCGCGGGCGCGGTGTAAGTATAGGTTTAAATGCGTTGTAATATACATCTTGCTTATATAGTTACAACTTATTTTAAAATTATATATATATTACACCTACATGCAGACATTAGCTGAACAACGAACCTTTTCTCTTTATGAAGTTTCACATGGCTACCTCACTTTCACAAATCATGTGTTCTAAAACAATACAGGTAATATTGGTACTAACCCATGTTAAATTGTCGCAAATACAAAAGTTGCACTTTAAGTATTTACTTCTGACTTTGTAAGTGTCTGACGTGGCCAGACAAGGCTCGATGTTAGTCAATTTTACACACTATCTCCATGGAGTAGCAGGGATGATATGAGTGTCAGCCAGCCGCCTATCGTGAGTGAGGTTATCGGGCAAGACAGAACCGGGCAGCTTCTGGTAACCGTTAACATGTGCCCCTTGTCCCAGTAAGCTTCGCCTTTCACTTGTATACGTATTAATAAGTATAAATGTGCGATTTCATATAAAGTATATATTAACATATTTTAATGAAAATAATATGCACGGAAATAAATAATTAACAAACTCATTTAAATTTATATTTTCTTGAAATCAATGATATTAAACTGTTGGCTGGCAAGATTTTACTTAAACTATTGTTACATATAAGACAGTTAAGCAGCATTGTTCAATGAACCAGACATTTGAACAAGGGTTATAGTTAATTTAGGAGATTTGAAAAAAATAATATTTTCAAGATAAAATTAAAACCAAAGCATTTCAACAATATTATATTGTTGAACTGCTGTTAAATTTGCCAGCTCCCACGGGAAGGTGCGCTTATACACAAATAAACACAGATTCCTTCAATATCAAAGAAGTAATT
Organism: Mopalia kennerleyi; assembly: GCA_034783855.1. NCBI lineage: Eukaryota > Metazoa > Mollusca > Polyplacophora > Chitonida > Mopaliidae > Mopalia > Mopalia kennerleyi. The sequence goes on along the minus strand of JAVFBX010005564.1, from coordinate 16,873 downwards.
ACTCGCTAACCTATCATATTAATGTCGTTAGGATCACTAAAAATTCAGCACGTTCAGCAAATTAAAAAAATGTTTTACTTTAGGTCTTTATGTTTAGCTTTATTTTTGCTCATTGGACTTTAACTGTTATACCATCGGAACAGTTGGAATCTGGCATTCAGCCAATCAACCCAAACAGCTTAGACATATAATGCATAGACATTTATACAGTAGTTATATTTATGTAAAATAACAGTGCAATGATATAGTTTGATTCGAAAGCATTCAATAATATACCAGTGTATAAATAAATCTTTATTTATAATGCCATATGCTTATCAGGAATATATCATATATATTCCCACTGATGAGTTTCACAAAGTAGGGTTAATGTACGACTTCAAAAAAGTCGTACATTATTAATACATTATTAATACATGGTTATTTAATATTTAGGTTTATTTAAAAAGCCGTGTTAAGAATGAAAATAAACTGAAATATTGAATCACCATGTACCCATGTGTGTGTTTTATTGGAGTTGTAAGTTTAGTCGAATTCAAACAAAGTGTTTTTTATTATTATAAATTATTAAGAAATCTTAAATATAGTCTTCATTTTCTGTAAAAGAACTGCAGTTACACCTCACGATAGATAAATGGTGTTCTTTTATAGCAAGCTGTCATTATACTAATATCATTTGTGTTTAACTGTTTTTCCACACATTCGATTTTATAACCAATGATAATTTATATATCGTTAAGAACTCTTATTTAAGAAAGCAAATCTGTATATCTAAGTTGGACGTGGGCGCCATTTTGCATAAGTTGAACTGTTTCTGCGGCTTGTATTACATATTCAGATCGCAGAACTATTGATCGAATATATTGCAGTTCCTAAAAAATATTGTATAGTTGACTGCTCTGAATAACTCCGTTCACATAATTTTTGTTCTAGTTACAAATATAAAATCAATTCAAATACCATCTCTATAGTTTTATTACATTTGCATAGTAAGACCGTCGACAGACACGTCTAAAATGCATAGCCACAACCTCCCTTCCATTGGCTCCATACTTCATGCAGACATGGGGTAGCGCTAAGCGGGATGGCATGGCGTGTTCAGGCACTACTACAGACGACTCCTGTACAACAGTTCGGCATATAGATAACCAATTAGTAGAGATACGCGACGCGCAGCTGTAGGCAGAATGCACGTTATCTGAACACAAGCGGCGTACACTATTAAGCAGCTAAACTTGAGTTTTGATCTTTTTATCATTAATAAAAGTAACTTTGTTCTTATTCTAATGGCAAATAGGCCTAACATATTTTTGTTTAAAAATGTTTGTAAAAATTCGTGTCAATTGTTACATTAAAGCGGTATAAGAACACATAGTGGGAAATATATATATATATATATTATTGTAGAAAAGATCAATATGTATCGATATTTTTTAACGTGAATTTACAAAACAAAAAGTAATTAAATAAAATAAAATATTTTAGAAAAATTCTAGCATCCAAAAGCTAATAATTGTTCTATCTCCCTAGTTTCTCTGTCGCGATGGGCCATAAACAAAGAATTGCACACTGTTCCGTCGCATCAAGTAACAAATATGAGTTATTTACATAAACAAAACGTTCACTGTCTTGATAAATGGACATGTTTAATTATAATAGTGTGCCCCTGAAACGTTGCATACGATATCGGATAAAAAATGTGTTATGTTTTGATGTATAGAATAATTATATATGTTAGGAGTAGAACGTCAATAAGCCTTCTAATTTAGGAAATGTCGACTTGGAAACCCTAATATTTCAGCATGTAAATCTAGGACATGATTGTCCTGGATATTGATTTGAAAGACTCAACAATGATATAGGTATAGAGATACACAGCGTCGAGGAGGAAACAAACATTGGAAATATATCTTACAACGTTTAACATTGGTTTTTAACAGCAGTAAAACCAGGCACCTAAAATAAGAGTATTTTGCAGTAAGACTCGTCACAATTCTCTGTGCAATAAATTAATTGACAAGTTTTTACAAGTATTAGCAGAAGTTGTTTGTAAGTTATGCATGTCCTGGTTGGTTGGTTTTTGGATTAGTGGATTTTGTCCGCCCATAAGGACGCGATTTCCCAGTAAGATACATTCCTTTTATCAATCGTATAACAAATATGCGCTGCATTAATACATCCCAGCGACGAGGAAAATGTCACTATTTCGAGGAACATAAAATTGTCATGAAAATGTCTGCGTTTGATATTTTATAGCTCAACTCACCTCGCTGTAGAAACTATGTAACGCCCCGATCTAACCCGGCTGGTCGCTCTGCAGATATTACTTGGCTGTGTGGGCCAATGCTCTCCGACTACTATATATACACGCCAGTTAGGTTTACACTCAAGACGAGATGGACTATCGGGCTATTGTCCAGGCGACAGATCGGACTGGCGTCATAATGACAGGCAACAACCAGTCTCTCTCACTCTGTCTTCCCTCTCATCAACAGATACTGGGATTTAAATATGGATGGGCCTCTAATATTATGGAAAGCCAACCAGTTGATCCAAGTTGTAACGAGATCTTCTCCACACACACACCCTCAGCTGATTAGTCCAATAAGTCATTCACTCTTCTATCGTTATGATTGCCACGATATTTGGCGAATGCTGTCTCTTAATAAGACAACTTGACTTGCATTGCTTTTCTGTTATCTTCGGTCAACTTTCCCCCAACCCTCAATCCAGGCGCTCCCTTGGTCACATGCACAGCTATGGAACCAATTAGCCTATGATTGATCAGTCATAAAAATGATAAGAAAAAATCTCCTTCCTAAAAGTTACCTCGTCGAGCATTCGCAACAACTCTGATAAAATACAACAAATGCCACGGGTATGTCTTAACAAACTGGTAGCTCTAAAACCATGCGCTCCTTGGTCCGCCCCGGTCACAGTTTATCTTCTGAGAACTTAAAGCAGCATAAACAGTCTGTCCAGATTTACAATTTATGACAATGGGTTAATGTATGAGGACTTGTCCTGTACAAGTGATGAATGATTTTTATACCCGCTCAGATCCGTTTTCTAAACTGTCTAAATCCTACTGTTTTCCAGTCTGCTAATGTAAAAGATGACGAATATGCGTAACTAATTCCCAAATAAGCAAACCTCAAGTATACATGTACCTTAGAAACAAGTACTTGAATCTAAGATTGTGCTACAAACCATCAATTGCTTCTTCATAGCTAATTCAGATCACTGGCAACAGAAATAAAACGTTATCATAACTGGGATCAGCTGTTCGGTTGGTTAAATTTTAGGACGGTGTTATATTGTTGGTAAAATCTAATTGCCTTAAGAAGATTTATTTGAATTCAATTTTTTTAAAACTTACCTTCACTTGTCATCCCTGGTTTTAAATTTACGTACAAATCTTTATAAAATCATAACTTAAATGGTAACGTTAACGCAAATCTATGCATATATGTCTGCAATATTTATTTAATGTAACAGTCAAATTAACTACTTTAACCCCGAATGTATGTTCATGGTCATTATAAATACTATATATAGACTTTTCGAAAATCAGTTTAATTAATTTGAATAAAGAAAAGAAAACCAATATAAATATTTAGTTCTGGGCTCATTAAAATCAAATTGTAAAGAAAGTTGTAGATGTATAGATGTATGTACAAACACAGACGTTCGAATTTTAGATTAATTATTTAGGTGGTGTCATTATAAAATTTAAAGAGTGCGGATTGAATTAAAAAATATAAGTGTGTTATACCCTAAACAACTTTGTAAATAACTAACTTTTGTAAAGTCTGTAAAAACTAAGATATCCCAGTATCTAAACATATAATATTACTAAAATAAACATGCAATGCATTGTGTCCTGACATTTGTTATTAAACAATAAATTATTGACAGATATCATTTTTAAAGAGGCATTTAGAAGTTGGGACGAACATACACAAGGAAGACTATTATGGATTACAACTTCTGTTTATTAAATTTGCAACATTTCGGTACATATTTGAGCACCTTTATCATGTGTAATGGGCAGTTGAAGGGATACAAGTATAAATACTTACAGATAGATAAATAAATTTAAAACTTACTAATCAAAAACAATTGTAAATTTTACAAAATAAATTAGACAAGCAACATGTTCCTTCTATAAAAAATATGTAGATATATTATTAAACTGAGAATTGTCTGGTGACAATGGGGGGTGGGGGGAGTCGAATGTATATTATCTAACTTTGTTGTATTAATTGTTCATAAAAATATATTTTTTTAAACTGAAACTAAATTTTTGATAAACTTGTTTAGTTATATTAAAACGGGACATAATTAATTGTGTACATTAAAATATGTCTAAAATGTAATCTATTAAGTAAACATTTACATCAGTTTGAATAATATTAAATGTGGCAAGAATTGATTTCTCGTAATTATTTAGAATCCTAGTTATTAAAATATGCATTAACGCGTACGTCTGTCGTTGATTAGCCACGTTTAATGGTGCTCACAGCAAACGGTAAATACGTATTACACCAGAGCAATGTTTCTCGTGCTTAATCATAAGAAAGCTTTTCAATTAAGATGTATTCGAGATATATATGCCTGACTGGTTTTACTGCTTCTTAGTAATTTTTGAAAATAAAACACAAAACTCCTGACGTCATATCAAAGCTGCCCTTTCCTTCACTTGGATAGATGAATCAAATTGAATTCACTACAATGGATATCTAACCAAATTCAGTAAAGGCTCTTTACATTTGTGTTGAAACCTCTCATCTACATCGTTTTTTTTTCTGGGTTTTATCTGAGGATTAAAATCACTCTATAATCGTATACAATCTGCAAGTATATAAATATATGGGTTTGAGGTTTCCCATTTGTAACAGAAACACATTTTTAACGTGTTTTTGTTTTTATTACTTCCAAGATTTAAATTATTATTGTTTGTTTTTACCTTTCTCCCAATATTCATTTATTGTTTGTTTTCCAAAGGAGGATTGACTTTTTAAATTAATTGGTAAAATATTAAATAATAAAAAAAGAAGCAAGTCGACAAATTTTCAAATTAATTTACCATTTGAATTGAATGAACGACATTTGTGAGATTCAGATCAGACAACTTGATAACACTTGGTTCAATATATTTTGTTGCCAATGCTGCATGGGTGAAGTGAATCTCGTTCAGATTGTAAAAAATATGGAGCCTTACCTCTTTTATTTCTCGGTGTTTTATAACCAGCTTACTTCCATCCTCGCTTGTCCATGAGTCCCCCCAAATATATAAAGCACAACTAGATGACCTTACATGTCGACAGGCGCTGTGATATTGCGTAAAGTAGTGCGGCATATGGGAGAATCACACCCTTAGAAAGCAAACTGTTTGCGCAATTTCTGGTTGGCAAGTTTAAGGAATATAATCCGGCGGTCTGTTGCTATCGTGTAGGGAGGGATAAAGCGAACTGAAGACTCCAAGGTGTTTATCGCTCCAGCTTACAGCTCTACGGGGATTCAGCACAAATCCACTGCCTCATAAACATTACCTGATTATGGTCTCCTCTCAAATCCTAGGCCATTCTGTCAATTAGCTAGGGGAGAAATGCTCCAGCTTCACATCTTACTCCATCTACGGGTTTTCTTTAATCGACTGATTAGCGCCTACTGACAGGGTCGCCAAATTTGCGACTGTATTTCCGTCTAGGATTCTCTTATAATACTTTTTTTCTATCCTCGTCATAAAGCCAATAAACAATCCAGTGCCTGGCCTCTTCTACACTCAAATAAATGTTGTGGATTCCACACTATGTGGATAGTTTAGATCTTAGAGCACTTGTTGAACTTAATTTATTTTAACATGTTTTTAAGTAAGTACGTTTGGCTTTTCTGGTCCACTGTACATAGGACTATAAATAGACACACCACTTTTTTTCTCTTTATTAATATATAAAAACCCTGTGACAGATTTTTTTTTTTAGAAATATATATTTATAAACCCCATATATATATGGATCATTCAAATGTGGTATTACTGTCCACATGTTTTATTCATTGCACAGTGTTGTCACAATTATACAAATATTTAATGTTCACACGAGCTGGATTATCAACTGTAAGTCGGAATTTTACTCGGGTTATATTATTGTTCAAGCTCACCAAATATATATAACACATACTTTGAATGAGAAGCCCTAAGAGTACAATGTCTGGTTTTGCACAGGATAAAATTTACCAGGAAAGAGGATTTATGGCTGAAAACGGGGCGATAGACCGCATGCCATCTGTGGATTGCGAGTAACAATGGTGACGAAGAAGACAGGCTTGTTAGCGACAGGATTTATATGTACTATTATGTGCTCTATTCTCTACACCATCTCTGTTAATTACTTCTCATCTCTTTTTTTCTTTTTTGAAGAAACTTTATCTAAATTCAATTAGAGGAAGTCTCGAATTCATTTTCTTAAGCGACCACCATCTTCATAAATCGGCCGTGGTCGACAGGGATACACCGTCGGCTATACTCAGAACAGTAGACCCTACTCCGATTTGATTCCACTTAATTTCAAGTTTTTGATTACAAAATGTCGTAATTCACGTGGTAATACGGTGCTGTTAGCGGAAGACAAGGGGTGTTAGAGTTATTAATCATGGGCGCTAACAAGGCATCATCTCCCTTTTTAATCTGCGAACACACACAGCTGTGAACTGTAGCCTAACGCCATTCACAATTATACACTTGATCAACTTATATTATTCCACGACGAATGGAATAAAACACTCTGTGGAATATGAAGGCTAAATACTGCTTTCTTCTGTTGTAAAACACATTGTTTGCTTTATTGGCTGTCTTATTTTAGGTGACAAATCCCAGTGATTACGTAAGATGTTAACGAGTGACGGTGTCCTGGCCAGAGTGTCTGATTGATAGTTCTGAAGATTCTAAGCTGTGACATAAAAGGCTAAAGGTCAAATTGCAGGTGAGTTCTGCGTTAAGTGAACTGTAAATTGAACCAAGGGAAAAACTTTAATACAGCTATACTTTGTTCTTATATATTTATGATTTGTAACCCAACTTCATGTATCGTATGTATTGTGGAAAATAGCAGATGGTTGTACCTTGTAACTAAAGAGAATAAACATATATGGGAAACGAGTTGGCTTGTATTCTATATCTTGATTTTATCATAGCACACTTTAGGGGAAAAAACTTTAGACAGTTTTGATAGTTTAAAAAGGCATATAGTGTCTACTGGATTGACAGGGTTGAATAGAGAGTTACGTGTACCTTGTCGTGTTGTACACCAATGTTTATTTAATGTCTGGAGCTAGGAAGGCGACGGAGCTTTAAATGTATTTTCATAAGTGGATTGTGCTAGTATATATATATATATATATATGTATATATATAGACTATTGGTATTAATGGTCGATACCCATGTGCTGTTTATCAATCCTAGGTAATGTTGATTACAATGGAACTAAATAACTACCGGTATGTCCCGATCCAATGACAGCAGTTTTGAGGGAAAATTATTATTTACTCGTCTCTTGTAAAAAGAAACAGTAAACGGTTCTCTTGCAGTCAAACATCAATAAACCTACTTCCTGATGACGAGATTATCTGATCCTGTGCTGATCCCAAGTTAGTTTGATTTTGTTGAATCCTGTACATCGTCAATTGTTGGTTAAGCTTAGTATGGACGACCGTTTGGGACTTTTCTGCCGTAGATAACAATATAGTTCTTAATAGTTACAAATCTCATGGACATCAGAGATACCACTACCTTTTGAAATAGCCCATTACTCCCAGAAGATTGACACAGAAACACAGAGTTCACAAGAAATCTCACCCTGAGCGTTAGGTCGGGAACTAGCCGTTTCGATGTATTAGGGGCTCACATATACAACCCCATCATTTATCCCCAAATATTAAACAAACTGATGTAATGAAAATATATATAATTGCCATTGGATCCATATGTTGATACTGTATGAATTATTCAAAGAGTACTCGATACAACGAACTTTTCTTATTCTGCTTTATATAATTATAGTGAAATAAGAAAGGCAGCACGAAACTAGGCTAGTGATTATTCTGAAAGTTATGTGGCTTGGTATTCGAACAAAATCAGCCATCGATTGGAGAATTTGACATCCAGATACTATACAGGTAGAACAAAAGCACACAGGAGAAATGAGTGGCGTGGTTTTTGTTACCGAGATACAATCAAAGGCTGAATGAGTAGTTGAAGCTAGCAGCGACAATTTACCTCCACCCTTTGATGTCGATTTTACGACTTGCTTTACCAGTGGCGGCTTTCTGCACAGTTTAATTCATGTAAGGTGTGAATGGGTGCTCGGGAGACGAGTGGGTTGGAGTCATGATCATGTACAAGAATTGTGACCGCCAGACCGACCGAACGACCAACCAAGCGACCGATCGATTGATTGACTGATTGGTTTATTGATTGGTAGGCTATTGGTTGATTGAGCCATTTGCTAACTTAGTGAATTATTCGTTACATCACAGTTCTTATCGTTCATATTTATTATTTATCTATTTTTTTTATAACAAAAGGCAATCATAAATCCTAAAGTTGAAGAACAGTACATTTCTAATAAGAAGTTTATATCTCTGTTTTATTTCTGACTTTTGTGGGGCATTTTAGGGAAGAAAAACTTAATATTACCTCTTGTGACCACAGGTCTATCTTTTATGACAGTCAGTATTCTATGGGCGTGGCATGAAACTATGTAGAGCGATCGTTGCATTGAGATACACTATTGGCTTTATTCTCATTTATTCAAGGTAAAATATCACGTGACGTTAAAGATAACACGTTGGCTGGCTGCCTGTAGATGACAAGAAACGCGAGAAAGTGCGTCGAAAGTGAAAAGTCAATCGTGCATCTAACTCGATCGTTGGTGATAATGGATAATGCTCCTCCCAACGAACTATCCTGTACCTAAAGTTGAATACTTACTCGGGATTCATTTTTGTTCTACTCATAAGTTGTAACCGATAAAATCGCAGATTGAATACCACATACTGGAGATATAGTTTACGTTCGCTGTATGACAGTGCCTAACATCATCCGAATTCATTGAACAGCAATTTTATACAATACTTAAAATTTTCCATTGACAAATTTGCTTAAATCTTGATTGTATGATTACCTTCCTATAAACAATGACGTTATAGTGCTATAAAGGACATGTTTAATAACCGTTTCAGCTGTGCCACTGAAGTGAAATGAATCACCTTTATTTAAATTACTTGTGCATCGTGTCTGTGTCGAGTGCTGGTGTCTTGATTGCATACCAACTGATTGCATGTCTGATTATCAATGATTCCTTGATGAACCGATTCATTGAAGTGATTCCAAACTGTGTTATGGTACTTTATAACCATAACAGTACTGAAATTATTCCGTTTTGTGGCATGAAAAAATAAATTTAATTTATTTTCTTTTTAATTGTTTTTCAATTTTGCTGAACTAAAATACCAATTTACGACTTGACCGGATTTGTTTGTTATCATGTAATACTAACCCCAGACCCAGCATTATTGCTTTCCGAAATTAATTTTCTCAATATACCAGCATCATGAAAATTGTAAATATTCATCAATGTGGTTATTCCTCGAGTAGTTATTGACTGTGTTGAGAGGTACACTGTGTGTAGTTAGTGTACAGGTACGACACGGATCCGATAGCTTTATAATCTAGGATGATACATGAAGTTGTCCACCCATCTCGTTACATTACCTTTACTAACACACCTATCCTGAGTAACCTTTGACTTTACCTGTCCTACAATTACTTTGGTTTTCTCCATTAGGAGATAAATTGTGTCATGCTAGGGAACGACATGCCTCCAAGAAGAAAGAATGCCAATTACATGTTATATCAGAAGCAACACGTCCGCGCACCAGTGAGTCCTGGCTTTAAACACATCTATATACTAAGAACCATACAGCTATACTCTCCGCACAAAGTTACAAATAGTGTACCAAGAGAAGGGTATGGTTCTTAAAGTTTTGAAATGATTTATCATTTCTACAATTGTTCTTTTCTACACTTGGTTAAATTGACAAACTAAGGCTTGCTTTAAAATTGTTACAAACATACATTTGTTGGAAATTTAAATTATATTGTCAACCTTTATTTGTAAAAGAAAGGAATGTGTATTTAGAGCACACCTGAAGAATGGAGGTAAGTTTATTACGGTCATCATCCATCTTAAAGACTTTTAAAATACATAATGATAATAAACCTGAAAACGAATGACAAAGGTTGCGGTCTACTCAGACAATTTATCAATGCAAATGACGGAAAAGGCAATTATTTTGCAGACAGAGTTTTGTGGGGACGATAGAGCTTCAGTTTTTATGATTATGTGCACTGATAGGTATTGGGTGTTTGGTGGGTTGAGAAGACCTCTCGGCATCGGTCACCCTCAGAACTGACCGACTTTACTACCCTGTGCCCAGCGGCCAGAGCTCTTTACTGATTTACACCTTGAGCGTTAGCGTTTTATAGTCGTCATCTTCACCTATTGACACTAATGCGTGAAAGCAACGGTTCATTCTTTACTCGCCACGAGCAACCGTCTTTCGACAAGTAACTTTGGTATGGTCAGATGCTGCAATAAAACCTAACCAACCGATAATCCCTTTTTAAGAGGAACGTGAATGATTCCACATACAAAACTTCTACATTGTCTGTAAACTTCTCACATATATAAGTCGGCTTTGATTTAATCTTTAGCACATTAATATATCTTTGGGCAAGTAATGAGTATGTTGTGTATTTTGTGAACATTTTAATGCTGACATAAATAATGCTAAATCTGGAATCATTAAACTAAAACTTAAAATAATCTCTTTCAAGGATAGTGCAATGCATAACGAGGGCTTGTCTGTTATATTAATATTAGGCCGAACCATCAGATAGAATTGCTAATCAAATATTTTTGTTTCGATAAGAAAGTCAACATTTAAAACAATTTCTTTTTTATTCTGACAGAATTTGCGTTGATAGAACAGATAGTTAAGACCAATTAGCAGGCTGGGGCGAATCGAACCAAGAGCTTTCAGACTCAGGCAGCCAAACGCCCATATTAAATGCCGGCGACCGAGACAATTCAGCCAACCGGCCCTCATCACACATTTTCTCAACTAGAATCTGTTTTAACAAATCTAAGAACGTATTATTATTGCTTATGTTCCACATTTAGACTACACAGTACACGAACTACACATCACAATAGAGCTAACCAATTGAACCAAGCAGATTTGTTGATTTTTTATGTTTGAGGTGAGTTTCAGACTTATACTTATAAATCTTGTCACACTAATCTAGAGACCACATCGTCTGAATCATAAAATCTAATTTTAACAATGTGGAGCAAAATATGATAACAATTATTAAACAGTATTTTTTTATTATTTTAAAAATGTGGAAAAGAATTCCTCAATAAAGCTGGACGATTGTAATACTTATACCATGAAATTCCCGATCATCATGTTTATATTAACATATTATTTTGAAGATGAAATAAACGGCAGTGTAATTCGGTGTCGTCCTTGGCATCTGTAAAATCTGAAGGATTGTATTAAAAAAAACATGCTCTCCAAAATAGTCCGAATGTTTGATAGCTATAGAATATGAGCGAGAGAGAGATAGTGCTTAATGTTCGGAGGGATCATCGGCTTATTCTTAAGAGCTTAATGTACACGAGCACTCAAACCAGCTCGTAACTTATCTTCTATCAGAAAGTTTTCTTTACACTCTATCCTTCAATTGACCAGAGATGTCTACAGTTGAGGGACAACATGAATTATTTCTACCATTTTCGTGATGGCTGCTTTTTCCACGGCTGCTATTTGTTCCCAGTGAGTTTTTGTTTTTCGATGTCGTTAAGACGATGTTCCCTATGCGGCAGTAAATTACCAGCATTAGCTCAACTTGATGCTGAATGAAGAAGAGGTTTATGGGCAAAGTGGGAACTTCGTGGAAAGGACAAAGTTATGTGTGACATCTTACTCTACGCCGTGATTGTGTACGTACCTGAACATCAGCTACTTATAAGCCTATACATTTGTAATGTGTATAAAAAGACTTTTTGAACCGTTAATAACCAACTGAAATGCGATGTTTCAAAATAGGCCATATTTTTTTCTTAATATAGTATCAGTATAACAGACAAAGAACAAATGGAGTTCTTTATTGACAAAGCCCGAGATGGATAATTAACAGGGCAAAACGTATTATTTAGCTGTACTTGTCTATGTTCATGGACAATGTAAGAAAGTACAGACAGCCAATGTTACAGCACTTTTATAATCTAATAAACCAAATCAGATATTATTTCTACCTCGTATTTTTTCTTCACAAAGCATGTTCGTCAGCGTTACAATTTTTTTACCTGAACATTAATGTCCATGTTTATTTTTATTCGTTTATACCAATATTAATTAAGCAAAACTTCTTAGAAAGACATTTCATACGTCGTTGTTTTCGTTAGCATAATTTTATAACCTTAATACAGTATTGAAAAATAATTGAAAGGACAAAAAATGAAAGTAGTTTATACTCTCATAGTTGATAGAAGACGACATTTGAGGGACGGATTGGAGACATGGGGATTTGTCTGATGTTATAGACAAGATTTTACCGCTCAGATTCCATCCGTAAGACCTTCTTTACCAACATAAACCATTGTTAAGCCTATTTCTAAGCAAGTCTTCTTTACGAGGCAGCCTGTATTAGCCAATCATTAGGCCGTTAGCGGGTGTCTTCAGAGACCAATGACTCTACGGGGATAATATAAGGTTTCAAATAGAGTTTCTGGACCAATGAGAATCACCCATTCTGCAGACAGCCCAAGTTAAAAACATAATAACTATTTACTTTGCTGCATAGTAGGCATGTTCTGTTTTTTGTTGATAGGTTTTTTTGCCCCCCCCCCCCCCCCCCACCGGTTCCACCAACGAAAAGAAAAAAAACGAAATGTGTAATTTCGAACACATTAAGAATTTTTTAATATAACTTTGTTTTCATAAAGAAATAATGGAGTTACTCGACATATTTCAGATGGTAATATGTAACATCATGTGCTCGATTTTGTTCACATTTCAGGGTAATTATCTCGATACTTGTGGGTTACAGACAATAGGTAAAAAACTCCAGAAATCCTCGTTTTATACCTAACTCCTTACAGCGAATTATTTTTTAGCGGCGGTGATTTAATAATGTGCAATAACCAAATGCACCTGTGACCGTGTATCTAGTGGTTCTACATGCAACTATAAGAATAGTTTTTAATTTCAAATTAAAATAAACACTCAGCGTTTTACACATTTGTTGTTCAATAAATTTCCTATTCTTATATTGTTCTCCTACAGAGATAATTAAATGCTTTTATTGCACAAGAATGTTCAGAGCGAGGTAGCCATCTATTTCTCATTGAGTTTCATAAATAAAATGTTTATTAAACACTTCTGTTTATAAAGAAGAGCCCTAACCGAGGTTCATTGTCATCATGACCACAGCTGTAAGAAAGTTCCGTGACAAAAAACAATTTTAGACGTTACCCTAATGGACTGCAGATTACTCGAGTATAGAATGAAGATGGCGGTATATTGTCACTGTCTTAGAGACATGCGACTCCTCTCCCCGCATCAATCTCTCTTCTTTATTAGTTTCGTTGTTTGGTTTAGTATCGACACACATGCACAATTTCCTTCATATCGGATCATCATTACAGAGCTAATTTTCTCAGATATATTTCCACTATAATGACGGGTGTACATGTCTGGAAAGTAATTTAGTTAAAGTGTGTTCTAAAGAATAGGCCACGCTATGAATTTTTTCTTTGGGAGATGAAGAGTGTTAAATGCCCCTAACACTGTGGACTATATTTTCAAAAGACAAGCCGTGTGAAGGCAGATAATGAGGTGTCAATCTCCCCCGTGCTGTTATTTTAGAAGCTGGTAATGGAAGAATTTACTAACTTTTACATCACATCAGTATCATAGGCTATTCGGTTTCAGTACTTTTCCTTTCTCTTATCCCAAGCATAAACCATAAATCCTGTCCGAAATTGACTAGACTTTAAGTTTGCTAGCCGTCCCAACGTTTAATCTATCGTTGAGCGCGAAGTCTCTCTCTCTGGGTAGCACAAAAAACTTCATCAGACCAATTTACGAGCTCTCTAATGGGCCCCATGCGCATGCCCTGCGGAGATCTTAAATTATGTAAGGAACTACAGCAGCATACAAGTAAAGAGCAGAACCGACAAAGTTTTTATCGTGATTTTGTTGTTTATGTTGAATGGTTAATTTAAGGTAGTGACCCAGGCATAGATTTGCAGGCAGTTACCACCTTATAATATGTCTTTATTAGCCGCTAATTAATGCCAGTCAAATAAAAAGATATTCGTTTTTAAGCAGGTTTGACAGCATAGAAACATACACGAGGTGCTCTAAACGAGGAGAGGTTACGACCGACGAATATTCATATACTGCTTTAATACGAAGCACTATGTCTGTCACATTCCTCTCTGACAATGTTTGGCACACTCTACTCACCAAGTAACGTCATCTTTAATGATTTGTGCGCAGATGATTGTTAAACATGATAAGGTTTTTAGTAGGCCAAAATCAGCGTCCAATACCGGTGTTTTATTCCATGACGATTTACTGAAACTATATTGCAAGAAACACGGAAATATAAGAATTCTAATTAAGAAATATGAATGCATTTCGACTAGAAACTAATAAGATTAACTTTTATAACATTATGTACTGGTATGGTTGACCCTGTCAGCTTATAACATCCAGGGTTCGATCTCCTTCATAGGAATTCATTTCTTTTTTTCTCTGCATATATTCAAAATATATATTGAATAAATGAAGAGAGAAACATTTGCTTGCCTCCACCGGGATTCGAACCCGGGACCAGGGGTTACAGGCCAAACACTAACGTCTGAGCTACATATTGGGGGGTTTTTTTTGCTACTATACATGCATTCGAAAAAAATCTAAAAAAAACACAATCCAAAAAGTAAATGTATAGAAATTACTTTATAACTATAAACACAGCTTGAGATCTCCGATATCTCAAAGATATAAGTTCTTACAAAATAAGAATGATTATTAACTCTTGCGTAGACCCTTGAAAGATGAAATAAATTCGACGCGGAACTGTGCAAAACGACATACATTGTTATATAGTCTTACCTATATATGCCTGGAGAAAATATATCTTAAAAAAGAGTTCCGGAACTCACAGTAAACCTAAATATCTCAATCCATCATGAATGTTAGATTAACACCTATATCTATCATAATAAAACATGCTCATTATAACGGAATACGGACAGTATAAGTTTGTGTTTTATTAGGATTTCGGCGCCATCCTTATCCTTCAAAACGTACTGAAACTCCTACTCCAATCACCCGTTCACCAGACACAGACCAGCGATGTAAGTAACCAATAGAATTAACATACTTTAAAACTGTGTATGGAAGTGATCAATCAGAACTAATTTCACATTAACAAAACTGCGAAATGTGAACTTTGGGTTAATCTAGACAAAATCTCCAAGGAAGCAAATTTTATCCGGGACCACCATATTACAAAAACATATATAAACTGTATGTATAACTATATGTTTAACAGAATTAATAAAACACGACCATGGCGCACCAGTCAGCTCGAGATAGGCTGGCAGTAAAATTGTATCACGGTGTATGTAATCCCTTTATATTCAAACTTCTTGGAAAAATCTTCTTTTTTTATTTAATACCAACTTTATGGACACAGTGGGGAGAAGTTTGGTTGTCGCTAATTGTTTGTATGGAATCGGCTGTTTCGTTAACATGTAACGTGTAATAGTAGTATTATGTCATGACAATAAACAAGAACGTCGAATCAACAGAAACACCTATGTTTCATTCAATGCAGTGATCAGACCTGCAGAAATTCTTACGACACCTGAACTTTTACCTGGAAAATAAGGTTAGCCAAAGCTGTTCGACGCACCAACCATGTGTATAGAGGTTCGTATATGCACGATCCGTTCTGACTCGTGGTATTTCGATCATTTGCTATGAAATGGTTCACAACGAAAATCTTCTCAATTATACATTTTTCAATTGAAGTATTTCTAGCAATAAAACAACCGGAATTTATCTGGGATTTCAACCATTAAACATCTCTAAGAATTGACAATATCATTAAGTAATAGCAAGGCATTCATTGTTTTAAATATAGGCAGTTCAATGAATAAAATCATAAATACTCAAAATTGAAGTAAAAAACAAACGATAAGAAGGAGTAGATATTAAGAGACAATAAGTAACTGCGCCAAATAAATACGAATGTGTATTTATACATTAAATACAAATAAAGCAATATTAAGGAAACTTGGTTCATTGTAATATATAAGAAGACTGTTTCATTTTATTAGTTTTTTCTTTGACGCGTAGTTTTAATTTAAGTACTAAGAAATAATATTAATCTTCTTAATATAATACGCACTATTTTTACTTGTCGGAGTAATATAGTTATTACATTTTTACATAAAGTGACTACAAGATTTCCTCATAAGGTGGAGCCAACAATTTCCTCACCTGACTTCGTTGTTTTTGTGGAATGGTCACCTACAAACGACACAAATTTCGCAGCGGCGTAAAATGAAAATACAGCCATATAAAATTCAAGTGAATTTACGTAACAATCTATGTCAATGTGTCGTTCAAATATTATATCTTGTTCGGTTATTTATTTTTTTAGTTTTAGCAGAGTTGGGTTGTTGTTTGGGCTTTTTTGTTTGATGCCTTTAAAACTGTAAGGCC
>JAVFBX010005453.1:0-18733 GCA_034783855.1 Mopalia kennerleyi | reverse complement strand
ACAATACATTGTCATAGTTAAAGAATTTCACCAATAAAACTGTACACAGTTTCAAACAGTTTCTAGTTTTTGTGTTAGAACCAATGATAAATAAACTAGTAGTGTTACTTGTCTTAACTTAATCATGATCTGTAATGAGTTAGTAGTATAGACCAAAGAAATGATGTAGCTCTCTGTCAGTAGGATTTCCGGAGATCACAAGGCCATACATCTTAATAATGTGCACTGTGTGGTCATTATTGTTTATTAACAATATTGATTTATATTTGTCAAATGGGAGAATTGGATGGAGGGGTGTGGGGAGGGGGTAGTGTGCTTGGGGGTCCGTCGGTGGCTACATCTACCGCGGGCAGGTTAAAGCGATTGGAAATAATCTTTTCAAGGAGATGTGGGAGGGTTTCGACATTTTTGTATCCGTGTGATAATCACATCATTAATAAAATCATTAGAACTATTTGATTATCATGTGATTTATTATATCTTTATAAAACTATCTAATTTTGTTATATTTTAACATATTTTAAGAACCCGTGTGATTATCAGATGAGTTATTTTGTCGCTAGAAACCGTGCGATTTTTATGTGATTTATTAGATCGTTAGAAACCGCTTGATAATGGCATGATTTATCACCTCTTAAGAAACGGTTTGATTGTGACATGATTTATTATATCGTTGGAAACCGTTTTATTATGACAATTCATTTTATCGTTGGAAACCGCTTGATTATTATCAAATCGTTAGATACCGTGTGGTTATCATGTGAATAATCATATCATTTGAGACTCTAGTTTTATTATCACCTGGTTGATAATATCTCCATAAAACAGCTGAAAGTCATACAATCAATAATAGATCTACAGTCTATTTATATTATATCGCCAGAATCCGTAGTATTACAATATCTTTGAAATCCGGGTGATACTAGAAGTTTGTATTATCGCTCTTTCTTTAATTGACCACTACATGGATAAGGACATGACATTGCTTTGCTATTTACATTAGCGGTATGTAAGAAAGCTTTGAGTGAAACGATTTCTCATAACCTTACACCCTGGTCCTCTGACGTGTTTCCACCAGGTAAACACACCTCCCGGTCATCTGGCGTGTATCCACTGGTTAAACACACCACCTGGTCCTCTTACACACTTATTGGCCCTCTGAAACATTCGGGTCCTGTGACGTGTACACATCCCATGGTAACACACATCGCGGTCCTCTGACGTGTGTCCACCAGGTAAAGACGCCTCATGGTTCTCTGACGTGTATCCGCTAGTTAACACGCCAGCTGGTTCTCTGACATTTATCCATAAGGTAAACACACCTCCTGGTCCTCTGACGTGTATCCACCAGACAAATACACCTCCTGGTTCTCAGACGTGTGTCCGCCAGGTAAACACCCCTCGTGGTCCTCTGACGTGTATCCACCAGGTTAACACACCTCGCGGTCCTCTGGTATGTATCCACCAGTTAAACACGCTTCCTTGTTGTCTGACGTGCGTCCACCAGGTAAACACGCCTCCTTGTTCTCTGACGTGCGTCCACCAGGTTAACACACCCCGCGGTCCTCTGGCGTGTATCCAGCAGGTAAACACGCTTCCTGGTTCTCTGACGTTTGTCCATTAGGTTAACACACCTTTCGGTTCTTTGGCGTGTATACGCTAGGTAAACACACTTCCTGGTTCACTGAGGTGTCCACCAGGTAAACACACCTCTCAGTTCTCTGGCGTGTATCCACCAGGTAAACGCACTTCCTAGTTCTCTGACGTGTATCCACCAGGTAAATACGCCTCCTGGTACGCTGACGTGTATCGACCAGAAAAAACACACCTCCTGGTTGTCGGGGGTGTATTGACCAGGTAAACACCCCTCGCAGTCCTCTGACGTTTATCCACCAGGTAAACACACCCACTGGTTCTCTGACGTGTGTCCATAAGCTTAACACACAACGTCATCCTCTGACGTGTATCCACCAGGTATGCACAGGTATCGTGTACTTCACCTGTCAGTCTTTAATAATGAGTGCCCCGTATCATATTCACCCTTTGTCTGCTATCGTCAATAATTAATAAGATGTTGTGAATATGTGGGCCGAATAACACCGCCTTTCGAGTAGAGAAGTGAAAAAAGCACTATGTGCAAATATAATAACACTTTTAATTGGCGTTCTACAATATAAATGACTATTTATTTTATTTTCCCAGCTTGTCTCAATGATTTAAAGCAGCACCATTCGGAAAACCCAGACGATCAATACACCAGTTCTTCGATTTTTTTTTGTGTTAGGAATAAGTTACCTGAACACATAAGTTGATTGTTAGAACAATCTTTACGACAGAAACTGTACATAATACATCTCTCTTCAAAGTGTAGACATTGAGATGTATTTGACAGCGAAATTGTGCTCGGAGGGCAACGGAAACTGACGACGATTGATCGTGTCTCATCGGCACTGAAACAAAAAAACGGTTTCCAAGGCTTTACAAGTATGATTACTGGCGTTTGCATCTAACTGGTAGCTGCCTGTTCTCGCTAGGCCTATCAATGCGAATATATACTGAACTGTTGTTCATATGTATTGGAAGGCTTGCAAGCTGAGTAGCTAGCAGGTCCCACGTTAAAATGTCTTTTTGAAAAAAAATATGTTCACAAACCGGGTCTACACCTTTTTCTACTTAGGTTTAAGAACCGTGACAGTTTTTTCCCTTCAACGAGTTAGTCATTTCTGTCAATTCCAAGTTGAGAGCAATTCGGTTAATTTATTCCCTATTTTTACAAAATATAACGAAATACTTTTAATTTCCACTTTACAAAGACACAAAAATAATTCATTGCTTTCAATTTTGGGAGCTGTGTCACTCTTCTGTCAGAGGGGTAGTGAATGCCCGCTACCAACGAACTATAAATCATCTGTTTTGTAGAAGCTTCGGTTCACGTCTAAAGTTTTAGCTGATGATCTTACTGGGGGTGTCCAAGGAGGGTGTACCGTGGAAGTACTGGGTTGGGTCAGTTTCGTGGATGTGTGGGAAGTAAATGGCGTTTTCAATCAAATATTTCGTCGGCAAGATCGCAGTTCTGGTTTAGGTAGTTTGACTGACGACATAGATGGATCCTTTTGTTGAAATGGAAGTTCATTTAAATGTAACTGTTGGGAATTTATTAGTTGTAGTGATTGTATCTGTTGTTGTACTTGTATTTCTGTGAGTTTTTCGAAATGTCTCTCAAAGTCATTTTTCCTAGCTGTAAGAGCCAATGACCTATAATTAAGTTCTGAGTGCATGACATTGATATCGGATAGCGCTTCAGTTACAGTTCCTCAACAATCTATCAACTCTTGTTCACTTTCTGTTAAATTAGCAAGCTCGGTTTTTTACTCAGAGTCTGTTACGGCAACCAATAATTGCTAATTTCTTTCTTCTAGTAGGTTATAGCCATTAGCTTAGATCTTACGGCTTTATCTTGCTTAGGATTCCAAACCTTTGTCGTCTACTTAAACTTGAAGACACCGTGGTGATTTCTACAACTCACGAGAAAGAATATTCCTATATCTCGTTTAAAGTCCTTTAAGATATGAAATTGACATGGTTGCTATAATAAATAAGGTTTAAATATCACAATCATCTCATGGTAATCCAATTGAAAAGTAATTATAGTTGTTACTTCGAAGAAAATATATAATCCCGGGTTTCGGCACCAAATGTAGCGAGAGCATGCTAAAGAAAAGAAATCTGCAACGACATGTAAAAAAAAGTAAGTTTGTGTCCTGGTTATATCTTGAACAGTACGAAAAAGCAAAATCCAACCCAACTCAATAGTGTTTATGGAAGTTCTGACCCAAAGAATCCCTACCCAGATTTAACAATAGTTAAATGTAAATTAATAAGTGAAAAATCGCGTCTTTCGCGACCGAGGTCGATGTGGCTGTCATTTACTACTGGCGATTCGATGCTTGACTCTGAGAGTCGTTGGTTCGATTCCTGGACGGGTTTCAACATACAACAGTTTCTGAACTAGAACGCTCAAACTAAGAAAATTGTATCCCCAAAATTACGAAATACAATTTAACAGACAGATAGTACTTTGTATCATTTCACGGAATGACAGAATTGTGCATCTTTCACGAAATTATAGTCCTTTGGGATCAATAAATAGATTGATAGTACGGTTGATCCTTGCAAGTAATGATAGTCCTGCGGATCATTTTACTGACTGATAGCACCGTGGATCATTTCAAGAAATGATATTACTTTAGATTTTTTCAAGGAATGGTAGTAATGTGGATCATTTAACGGAATGCAAGAACCGTGGATCATTTCACGGAATGACTGTTCTGCGGACTTTTTCACGGTATGATAGTTTTGTGAATCAGTTCACGAAATGATTGTACTGCGGATCATTTCATAGAACGATTGCACTGTGGATCATTTCACGGAATGATTCTACTGAGAGTCATTTCAAGGAATGATAGAGCTTTGGATCTTTTTACGGAATGATTGTACTGCAGATCATTTCACGGAACGATTGTGCTGTGGATCATTTGATTATTTAACGGAATGATTGTACTGCAAATCGTTTCAAGGAATGATAGTATTATGTATCATTTCATGAAACAATTGTACTGAAGATCATTTCACTTAACGAATGTGATGTGGATCATTTCACGGAATGATTGTACTATGGATCATTTCACGGAATGATTGTACTGCAGATCATCTCATAGAGCGATTGCACTGTGGATCATTTCACGGATTGATTCTACTAAGAGTCATTTCAAGGAACGATAGAGCTTTGGATCTTTTTAAGAAATGATTGAACTGCAGATAATTTCACGGAACGATTGTGCTTTGGATCATTTGATTATTTCACGGAATAATTGTACTGCAAATCGTTTCAAGGAAAGATAGTATTATGTATCATTTCATGGAACGATTGTACTGCAAATCATTTCCCTTAACGAGTGTGCTGTGGATCATTTCACGAAATGATTGTACTACAGATCATTTCACGAAATGATTGTACTACAGAGCATTTCAAGGAATGATTGTACTGCAGATCATTTCACGGAATGATTGTGCTGCAGATCATTTCATAGAGCCACTGCACTGTGGATCATTTCACGGACTGATTCTACTGAGAGTCATTTCAAGGAATGATAGAGCTTTGGATCATTTTAAGGAATGATTGTACTGCAGATCATTTCATGGAACGATTGTGCTGTGGATCATTTGATTATTTCACGGAATGATTGTACTGCAAATCGTTTCAAGGAATGATAATATTATGTATCCTTTCATGGAACAATTGTACTGCAGATCATTTCACTTAACGAATGTGATGTGGATCATTTCACGGAATGATTGTACTATGGATCATTTCACGAAATGATTGTACTGCAGATCATCTCATAGAGCGATTGCACTGTGGATCATTTCACGGATTGATTCTACTGAGAGTCATTTCAAGGAATGATAGAGCTTTGGATCTTTTTAAGAAATGATTGAACTGCAGATCATTTTACGGAACGATTGTGCTTTGGATCATTTGATTATTTCACGGAATGATTGTACCGCAAATCGTTTCAAGGAAAGATACATGTATAGTATTATGTATCATTTCATGGAACGATTGTACTGCAGATCATTTCCCTTAACGAGTGTGCTGTGGGTCATTTCACGAAAAGATTGTACTGCAGATCATTTCACGGAATGATTGTACTGCAGATCATTTCACGGAATGATTGTGCTGCAGATCATTTCATAGAGCCATTGCACTGTGGATCATTTCACGGACTGATTCTACTGAGAGTCATTTCAAGGAATGATAGAGCTTTGGGTCATTTTAAGGAATGATTGTACTGTAGATCATTTCACGGAACGATTGTGCTTTGGATTATTTGATTATTTCACGGAATGATTGTACTGCAAATCATTTCAAGGAATGATAGTATTATGTATCATTTCACGGAATGATTGTGCTGCAGATCATTTCACGGAATGGTTGTACTGCAGATCATTTCACGGAATGATTGTACTATGGATCTTTTCACGGAATAATTGTGCTGCAGATCATTTCACGGAATGATTGTACTATGGATCATTTCACGGAATAATTGTGCTGCAGATCATTTCACGGAATGATTGTACCAGGGATCATTTCACGGAATAATTGTGCTGCAGATCATTTCACGGAATGATTGTACTATGGATCATTTCACGGAATGATTGTGCTGCAGATCATTTCACGGAATGATTGTACCAGGGATCATTTCACAGAATGATTGTGCTGCAGATCATTTCACGGAATGATTGTACTATGGATCATTTCACGGAATGATTGTACCAGGGATCATTTCACAGAATGATTGTGCTGCAGATCAGTTTTCGGAGTGATTGTACTGCAAATCATTTCACGGAACGATTGTGCTGTGGATCATTTCACGGAATGATTGTACTTTGTTTAAGAACCAGTTGTCTTCTTCAAATGGCCAAAGAGTAAAAGTTATGGTTTTTATCACCATTTTTGTGCAAAATGCAATGTCCGCCATATATTATTTTTTTAATATAGTAAAATACAACAACATATATGGTATTAACAGAAAAAGCGAAGTTTGAAGTTAATATCTGAATACGACTAATGGGCATACCGGTTTGCAGAATAAGATGAAATGCAATCCCATCTGTTTCTTAATTGGAAAAAAACTGTTTTCCAAGTTTGAAAGTCCATGAATTTGTGGCCAACTGTATAAAGACACATACATGTACAAATATTGCTAAATTATGCATTTTGTTTGATTGAACTGGGTGATATCCATACCAATTGTCATCTTAAGGAGAGGAAGTACAGTACACGTTTAAAGTTAATCTGTGAATTTGCTCTTAAGTTATCATGTTTACAGCACAAAGGCGTTAATATTGAAAAATTATGCAATGGCGGTCATATTGTTTTGTGTAATTTGGTTAAATGCAATCCTATCTTTTGTCTTAATGGGGAGAAACTACCGTAAATGTTTCAAATTATTGAGTAAATTTGTTCTCAAAAGATCATGTTTAGGCCTACAACACATTAACGTGAATATTGATAAATTATGAAATGGTGGCCATATTGTTGTGCGCAATTTGATGAAATGCAATCCTATCCTATGTCTTAGTAGAAGGAAGCTAACTGTCTTGTTTCAAGTACATCTGCGAATTTGATCTCAAAATTATCATGCTCACAACACATAAGCGTAAATATTGTAAAATGATACATGGCGGCCATTTTGTTTAACGGAATTTGAAAAATGTAACCCAATCCTTTGTCTTAATAGTAGTAGGTAACATTTAAGTTAATCCGTGCATTTGTTACAGAGTGATCGTTTTCACAGCATACATGTATACAGACATGAATATTGTAAAATAATGCAATGTCAGCCATCTAACAATAAGGAGTTTTGATGAAATTCAATCCCATCCGCTGTCTTAATATGACAATATTTCAAGTTTCAAGTTAATCCGGGAATTTATTCTCTACTTTTCGTGTTCACAACACACACAGGGATAATTATTCTAAAATTGTGAAATAACGGCCATTTTGTTTTACGGAATTTGGTCAATAGCAATCCCATCCGTAGTCTCAACACGAGGAAGCTACATACTCAGTTCGAAGTTAATCCATGCATTTATTCTCTACTTATCGTGTTTACAACGCATACAGGCATAAACATTCTAAAATTAAGTTATAACGGCAATTTCGTTTGACGGTAGGCCTATTTGGTGAAATGTAATCCCATCCGTCGTCTTAACAGAAAGAAGTCGCATACCAAGGTTGAAGTTAATCGGCGTTTTCACGCTGGTGTGTACACAAATATTTTTGACGGACAGGCGAAAGCACGGACGAAAGGACGGACGCCGAGTTGCAATTTTATGTCCCGCTCCTATAGTAGTTTTGGACAATAAAGACAATAGATTTATTCCTATCTAGACTACATAAGATAACACAGGTTCTGAAGCGATAAAGCGAAATCACACGAAAATGCTTTATCTATTTTCCCGTGGTACCGCTTTACAACTGCCTTCTTGTCGTACATGCAATCCCATCTTCGCAAGCCAAGGTGAAAACATGTGTGTATTAACCTTGACACATTAAAAACCTCTATTGTGTTATCTGAGTCAACTAAGGGCACATGATCTTGTCCCATCTGGGGGTTTACCTTAAAGGGAAAGACAACTGTTCTTCGACCTAAACTTATTATTTTTATTGCATAGGTTGAAAAATAGTTGTCTTTCCTTTTAAATTCCCCGGCCAAGTTAATGACAGTAGAAGGCAGAAATAATGACAGCAGCCATTGCTCAAAATCAACTTATAAACATAATCAAGAGTAGGTTTTGTGTTCTCAGTTTAAATAATATCCAAATTTAGTTGTTGCAATATTTGTTGTTGTCTCATTTCGCACCGATCAAGTCGCATTTAACTTTTCACAGACGGACTGCACACAAGGCACGGAGGTAAGACGGCGATGGTTTTAATCAAATCTTGGAGACGGAATATGTTTGAAAAGAACTATCATAACAAATATGCTGCCAATATAAATCCAGCATATGAGGCTTGGTCAGAATACAACTAAGCAGCGTGTATATATAGCCTGCTTGTCATTCTGTGTTTAGACCGCCTCTTTCATTTTTAATGGAACCTCCAATCTCATTGGATGTAAAAACGAGAGGTCATCCGAAAGAAGCTGTTGAAGACTAGTAAAGTCGGGTTTTCCGTCTATGAGGGCAAGGTAAGAAAAGGGTAATGCGACGATACTCTTATCCGCCTTGCCTAGGAAAGATGGTATCTGGAACCTAATTGTTCTCCACGACACAGCCATCACCTCCACCTGACGGAACAATGGATATCAGCCTATGGGACAGATGCCGTTTGGCGGCGACGCCCGAATTACGGAGAACCTAAACGCGACAACCATAAACTTGCGCTCTTTTAAACGGAAGTTTTTCGGTTAGGTGACTTTTTAATAGCTGAATATATATAATCAAGATTGTTTGTTTGTTTGATTGGGGTTTGACGCCGTATTCAAGGTTATTTAACTTATAAATATGGCAACGCATCATCCACTTCACACTGTTCCTTGCCTAATAACGATTGAAACCTCATAAAAACAACTCCACAATTGCCGGAGCATCGTGTGACTCACTCATTTACCTGATGGTCGACAGATAGACTGGATCCCGTGAACGGTACATCGAAGTAAGATAAGCAAGCGCACACGCCATCCACTAAGCCACAGCCGCGGGCCTATGTAGCCGCGAGGGACAAATCCCTTTTTTTCAAATTTCGACCAGCAAGTGTTTTAGTTTGTTTCACATACTTTATAAACACATGGGCCTAAAGGTTTTTTAACAAAATTATAATAGAATAATTAGTTGCCCAGGAAGAGTGCCCATAGCTTTTGAACATTCAGTCAAACAACGCAGTTTCCAATTTCGCTCTGGTCTATACTTTATTAAAGAAAAGGTGGAATTCCTTTGGCCGTAAACAATTCTTTGTTTTAAAGTTCCTCCCAATCCGTTCTTGTTCATGCTAAATAATGGGAAACCCAGGGTTGGGTTAACCATAAAGCAAATTGAGCACGTGCTTTGTGCACAATCTGATCAAAGATTTGTTCATGGAAGTAGACAAAACTAAACACTACTGTATTTTCAATCCGACTGTAAGTTTTGTTTCAATTTATTTCATGATATGTTATTGTTTATATTTTGAGTAACATATATTTGTGGGCACCAAATTATGTAAAATGCTTGTTTCCTCTATGCGTCTTAATCCGGCCCAAGTTGATTATCACTTAAAACTAGAGACACATAGATAACCACTAAGCCATATGCATTGATTACGGCGGAACGTTCAATTCTTGTCACCGCTGATAGCGGCTTATTAAACAATGCATACATTTGGAATTATTCAATGGGAGATTAGAACACATATCCATACAAATTTTGATATCAAAAAATGCGAAATTTTGATCATCGCAAAATATAATAGTGAAACAAAACAACTTAATTATTGGTTAATTTATTTTCTAATTTTGAATATTACAAGAGGCTGATATTGGCAATGTATGCTAAAACTGGAATATACCCGACACAATCAACGTGGCAATTAAATGTGATAAACACTTTCCGAATATTCCAGTTCTCGCGAAAAAAATGGAATTAATTCTGTTCTCATTTGTCACAAATTTTTTTCTGAACTATATGCTCCGGAACCACATTTTGAAAAATGTTTTAGTGAACTCACGACACATAAGATTGGTAAATTAAAGAAGCTATTGAAACACTCTGTGTAGGTCAGAAAATTAGGTAAGCAAACCTGTCTAATGTTTCCACAGTCGCCCAATGTTAGTCAGTTATTGCTCGGCGTTCTGCTTCCTCGAAATCGTACTCATCCGTTGAGGGAATATTGTATGTTTTTACAACCTGTTTTTCCATATGCTGCATCTGGTGGCGAAGTGCCTGTAAATGATGCTGTATATCCTGCATCTGAGATCTGGCGTGAGTGAAGTGTTTGTTGACGGCATCTGCTGCGTGCTCTACCTGTTGGTAAGCATCTTCTGCCGCCGAACTCTCTGCCCAGAACTCATCGCTGCTACAAGTCTCCTTCTTGAGAGCGCTATTCACCACAGTACAACTGACCAGCACCTCTGTCCCTCGCTCAGGCTCAGTATACGTCTTACAGAATAACACTTCAGAGGAGGAGTCGTCCTCATCATCAGCATACATACTGTCAGTACTTACATCGTCACGATGTTCTGATATATCTAATTCAGAGGACGTGATAGAAGTTCGCGATCGAAGCCCCGAGCCGTTACCGTATCCTGGAGATGCTGCACCGTCTCCATCCTCGATATCAGGGAAGTTATCAGAAGTGGGAGTGATATCATGCAAGTCATCTAACATTCGATTCATGCTTCCAGTTTTTGGCAAGGCTTCTTTCATTTCAGGAATCATAAACTTTCGGATTTCGCGTCTGATTTCTTCTTCCGTTAGAGACCTTTGTCTGACTTCAGTATGTGACTCGCCTGGATTGGAGGGGTCACAAGATTGGGTATCATGAGAAGTTTCCATATTAACCAGCACAGGAACGTCCTCTATCTGAGAAACCATTGGAGTCGTTGGATTGCCAGTAGACGGATTTTGACGAAATTCTTCCTCTTGTGTTGCCGCTAATACGGAAACCTTCTTGACTGGTCTTTCGATGACAGAATCTTCTGTCGTTTCACCAGAGGACAGGTCAAATTTATCCATCGAACTGTATGAGAATTCGTCATCAATATCAGTTTGATTGTCTTTTCCGGTATCTACGTTGAACACCTTTTTCTTGATTCGGTTAAATTCCGCCAGGTCCTCTGCAGTTAACGTATCATCATCCACATTTCCGATAATATCCGAATCCTGATTAGCACTTTCCTTTAACATTTTAAATGTGTTCATATCATCAGGGGTTAGTGTTTTATCGTCGTCAGCATCTGCCGACAAAAACATACTCCCTTCTGTGTCACAAACAACATTATCCAATTCAGCTCTTTTTTCTGATGTCTGATTTGGATCCCCCTGTTTTATATGATCAGTATTTAAGGAAGCTAATGTTTCAGACGGATAATCATTGTCATCTGCCTCAAGAGTTTGCTTTATAAGCAGCAGTAGATTGTCAACAAGTGGGTCATTCGTAAATGACTTTCGACATTTTGACTTTTTATCAGTGGCCGATTCATTTCCGTTTTCAGATATTCTTTGTTTTGGTAACTGACTACTGGTGGTTGCACTATTTAGGTCGTCACCATCCGGCTCCACAGGCTTCACATCCGTAGCTGGGAGACTTTTGTCAGCTTCGGTACTTTCAATCTGAAGTTCTTGAGATTTAGCTATGTCTGTTTCGGATATAAATAATGCTGTAAGCTCAGATTTACTAGTGTCAAATGACTCTCCGTTAGAACTAACATCCGAGGTATTGTTCAAAGCGTCATGTTCAAAACTTTCTAATCCCCCATGTAGAGTTGTCTGCTTCACTTGAACCGATTTGCCCACAGTTAACGTAGACACATCTGAATCATTGCTAATTTCATTCCAAGTGTCACCAAGCTCTTTCACTGCGCTTTTCGGTAACACTTCGTCGTTACTAAAACCGTCACTACGCATAAGGGATGCATCAGAGCCGCCTGCATTTGAGGGAAGCTCTTCGGCAATTGGTTGAACCGATGTAGTATCGGTTACAATGTCTTGTTTATCTGACATATATTCCACTAAATTGGATTGTTCTCCAGATTTATTATCATCCGCTGTGCTTATCTTAGGACTCTCTGTTTCAGAAATAGACACAGCACAGGGCAGTTTGGTGATGTCATCAGTCAGACCTTCTGAACACTTCGCTTCTGTTACAGACTCTTTCGAAATAGATTGTGATTCGTCCAACTGTTTTTGGTCAGAAATGTTACCTGTCTCAGTCTTGTGTGTCGTGCCACCTGGTACAGGTATAATTTCATTTGATGTGACACTGGAAGCTTCGACTGGGATTTCTTTATCCTGATTTACCCGTTGCGAAATATCCTGTGTTGCACAATTTGTGACTGTTTGTGCTTGTGATTCAATACACGCGGTTCTATTAGTTTCCGATTTCTCTTCGTTAATTTTCGCCTTGTTAACAGGTGTTTGAGGTAGGCCTGTTATTTCATGTGCGCAAGGTGGTTTTGTGACTAGAGGTTCTGGAGAATTGCTAGAGAAGCGTTCTATGATAGTTTTTTGAATTGACTTTCCCAGCTCATCCACTCTATCAACAGGATTACCAGCTGGCGACATTTGCTGGGCTCGATGGACCTGGGGCGTTGACAGGGGCGTGGTGAAACTTTGATGTGATATGTTATCCCCAGAAGACGACTCCTGTCTCTTTGTCAACACATTTTGAACAGATGCATCGATATGATCTACGGCTTCAGAAAACACGTCAGATGTTGTTGATGTCTCCAGCACAGAGGCACCCGTCCCATGCTCTACAGGGATTTTGTGCGAGCCTATTTGATTGGGGGACGGTGGAGCGTCCTTACAAGCTGGTGGAGTTTTCCCTTTTTGTGGACTGCTGTCTGATTTGTCAGCAGATTTCTTAGACCCTCTTTTTGTCTGCGTTTTTTTCTTTGAATTGTTCTTTCCACTATCTGAGCCTTGTTGATTGCCCATCTCTCTTCTACTATTTTTATTCACTTGTTTGATCGGTTTTGGTGGAGTTTTAGGAATACTCACAATGTTCTGGTGTGTCACCAGTGTTTGTATTTGACCAGGTGGTGTCCCATTGACAGGTATAATCTTAAAGATATCATCCGTTTTAATTTCTGGAACATCACAAACATTGGCGCTCATCAAAGTCCAAGCGGTTTTCAGACAAGGCTCAGTTCTGTGTGCACGGATGTGGTAGGTTCCAAATAGTGTCAGTCTGTGTAAAATAACAAAAGAAAGACAAAAATACTTAGAACAATGACCTAAAACAATCTTATTATAACACAATATTTACCCCTTTCTAAACAACATTTTAAGATCAACGTGAAAGATGGGTTACATAAAATATTTAGTTTGTGTTTGTCTGTTTTAAAATAATAACTATCAGATTATAACACAATATTTACACATATCTACAAAAGATTTTAAAATCAACGATGTATATAGTTGTGAAAGGTGGGTTATATAAAATATAAAAGGATTTCACATTTTGGACTATCCTTCGCCCGTGTCTGTCGCTCACAAAGATTTCCATTCTGTCCCAACTAACAATTGGAGAAGCCCTTAGCCAAGTTAAACCTAAACTGCTATCAAAATGGCAAGATGATTGGGACAATTCCACAGAAGGCAGGTGCTTTCAATCCCTTAACATGAATGTGACCACAAAGTATAATATGTGTCTTAACAAGAGGATTGACGAGATCCTCATATGTAGATTGCTGTCCGGCCACTTCAAAACAAACAGCTATCTATTTAAGTCTGGTCTTCACAATTCTGGTCTGTGTGAAGAATGTGGCGTTAAAGACTCAATTCCCCACTTGTTGTTACAATGCATACGTCACACGGAAGCCAGGCGGTTACTATATACAGAGCTGCCACAAGTAGGAATCCGTGCTCGCACGGAGAAGGACATTTTAAGTCCCCCGCAAAATCATAAAGTATTTCAAATATTGGCTAACTTTATTAGCAGATGCCATGGGTTTTAAATGGATGTGAGTATAGTTAATATGCGTTAACGCACGCAGTGAATACCTTCCCAAACTCTAACCGATCTCATTTAACCGATCTGATTAACATTTTCTGCTGTCTTCATTAACACGTGTAATATGTTTGTCATCTGGCTAAGGATTATAAGTATATGAGCACGTCTACCGTGCAATTATTTTGTTGAAATATAATTTATACCCAAGTATAGATATTATTTATAGGAAGCAATCACAATGGAATTCTTTATGTATAAGAATTATTAATTTACTTATTTATTGTATTATTTATCTGGGTTTTTTTTCTTTTCTTTGGTCTTGTCAGTCAAATTGCTGTTACGAACAATACCACGTGCGGTCATGGCGTAAATCATTCTACATGATGGGTAAACGCCAGTGCATAACAAATACAAACGGCTAGGATCATACAGGAAAGGGGACAACAGAGATCAATCCATTAAAGTTGGATGTTAAAATCTCCAGTTATGCCACTTTTATTAACATTCTGAATAATACTTGGACGAGAATATTCTTCTACGTCAGTTATGCGCACTTGAAGTAGTTTGTTTCTATAGCGATGAGGTACTGTCATGGAACCCATTCCGACCTGATTAACTGCCAGAAACTACCGAAATAGCTCAATGTTGTTCAGAACTGTTTGCTCTTTCCTATTACACGCCTGAAGGTTACATCAGTGGTGTAAATAACGTGCTTTTTGGTAAATTGTGTTTGTATTTTCACGGGACCGTGTTATGTTGAGGACACAGAGACATATCACCGATCAGTTGAGTTGGCTTTACTCTCCAGTGACATTATTAGTTCAGCAACCTTAGTACATGTACATGTAACTATTACCGTATGGCATTAGAAAAGGCGTGAAACCTAATACGATACATCCTGCCAAAATGTTATACAGGTGCCAACTCAACCCACTGCATAGGCTATGTAATCCCAATAAAATCATGCAAAACAAATATTCTTATCGAAATGTTAATAATAAATGACATACCTGTACCAATGTGTTTTATTATTTGAAAATATGTTCATACAAACGTTTATTTACTATTGTAGGTCATCCATTACCAAATACTCATATGCATATTATAGGCTTCCCGTACTTAATAAACTTTTAGTATTTATTCCTGTGGGTGGGAGGATTCATGCATTCCTAAGAGAAATACTACATACAGTTCACATGGGGTCACCATATACAAACTGCTGAGAGCTCTGTAGTATATATTTTCCCTCACAACCGTTATCTCCGACCTAACTGCGGAAAAAGATTGGTTGGAAATAAGCCAACATTCTGACTATTCCGGTCAGGGAAATATATATAATATGAAAAATATCTAATAATCGAAATCAGGATGGGGCTTGTGGCAGCAGTATCCTTAACAAACTAATGCACTTTATGGAAACAATGATTCTACTGAATTTCTTTATTTCTGTTGTATTATAGGCCTACTGTATACGCACTGGAAAGACCCAATAAGTTGATGTCAATGAACTTCTTTGCGTAGAGCATTCAAGTTGTACATATTAAATACAAATACGATTATATTGATCATTGCATAACCATCAGGATTGTGCTTAAAACGTTTATCGCACGTCATGTTTTATAGTGCCTGTATGTACAGTCAGTTTCTTCTTGTGCGCTGGGGATGCATTGACTTAATATTAACAGGCTTTAATGATAACCCCAAAGACTTCAGCTGTTTAAAGAGTCTGTTTCACAAAACTGAAATACTTGTTCGCAGAAAACATGGCGAAGAGGAAAAAAAAGAAGACATTTAAGGTATTAAATTATTAATGCTGCTACCAAGAACAGGGCTTCCGCTCTTACGAAATTGGTGTATCATTAGAGCCAAATGTAATAATTAGAGGTTTACTACCGTATAAATAGTAATTATGTTTATGTTTGGAATCTGATCTATAGCCTTACCTCGGGTTTTCTTTGAAATAAGTATTGGATCCTGACAGCGAAATTTATCACAAGAAGTTAAACAGCACTTCAGTTAGTTAGAGGAAGAAACAGGTACGGTCTCAGGACAACTCCCTGTACGATCCTTCAATATCCGCAGTTTCTTCGCACTCATTTGGCAGTAATTCCATCTTGGATGCTGCTCGATTTTCCCCAAGGCGTTCGTTACCACAAGTTCCGGGTTACTTTGCCTCGTGAAACAAAAACATCTTTCTTACAGTCAGATCAGTCTTCTGCGAAGCCATCTATTAATAGTCGGTATTTTTTCGACCCATCTTACCAGCTAAGAAAAGTGAAGTGTTTATCCAAAAATAGTTATCATCTTCTGAAGCTGTAAGATCAACATTGCCTATACATTTTGTAGATTCCGATTTCATGTAGACGACTCCTAAGAAAAAGATTAGCCTATAGACTTGGCTGCCACTTTATTAGTGAGTCTCAGAGAAAACCTGAATCTGCCCCTCCCGCCGTCCCTTCTAGCTCGCACCCTCCCTGAGTGATAAGAAGGGAGGGTATACTGACCGCTGACTCGACTCATGCCTTGTTACCATAGATACCAGAATCTACTTACAGTCTTATCTAGATAGGAGATGTATTAGGTATAGTGAGTGTTTCAGCTCTCTTCAACACTAGCTCACTAACTATTGCCTCAAGAGGTACATTCAAATGAAAACCGACATTTTGTACGACTTCACATGTATCTTTGGTGATAGGATGATTTTTGTCTCGCTACATACCAACTTTTCTTTAAAAATTGTTTAACATACATTGGATAGATAACACGCTTAGTTATGAAATTATCGAATGATTTTTAATCCTCGGAAGAATGTCAGTGATAAAATATGCAAATATAATCAACCTCAATGCCGGAAAATGATACACTCAGAATTCAAGACAGATTGTTGGCAGGGAGCTTCCTGTTACCCTGGTGCTAAGGGGCGACTTGAAACTGATCTGTTTGTGTTGTTAGTATAACGCCCTGCGATTGTCCAGTATTTCCTTGTCCAGTCGTGTCAAACAAATCAGACTGCATTACAGCGCTATACGTCTTTCTCCTTTTCCAAACCCCATTTTAAGTCATATCTGTAAAAATGAGTGAGTATCCGTTGGAGATTTATTTAATTCCAATGATTTCCATCGCTCAATATGTAATTTATTTATTTTTTATAATTGTTCCATTTTTTCTAAGCCAATGTTTATTCTGGTTTAGTACATCGTGTTGACATTTTCATGTCAGTTGAAATTGTGTAATTTTTTCATGTATTTACACAAACACCCTTCCTATTCCTTGTTTTATTCAGTTAATGGCATATTATGAGACCGTTGTGGAGGGTTTTTTCCAGCGAGACTATAGTATAATTTTTGGTTTTTTATTTCTCTCTCTCTCATGAAATGTGTTATGCCTGTTGCAATGGTGAACCTGTGCTTATCAATTAAAATTTTGTATTGTCGTCTTTTGAAAACATAACTTTACTAAATAATGTACAAATCAAATGTGTGAATAACTAACGGTATTTAAGTTCAAAAGTTACATACAAATATGGCAAAAAACGTATTAAGACTTACCAGGTAAAAGCATGGTTTCTCTCTGTATGTAGAGAAAAACACACAGTCCGGAAATGAGGTGAAACGAAAATTACGAATTAAAGGTGACGTGTATAGTGTGAGAATTGTTTTCATATACATTGTATATGGTCCATATAGGTTGTAGGGAATGATATGGATTGTCTGACTCGCTAAAGCTTCTAGAACTGACGCTTTGTTAGTATTTGTATTCACCTATGAACATGTATATTGACGAAGAGTGCTGGGTACACTTCCCACGCAATATTGGCTAACCGGATGTTCCGCTTTGGCACATGTATACATTCCTGGTTCGGTTTGTGTATTTCCGTACGTGTGTTGTTATCTTCGTGGTCACTCTTTATATACACATCAGTTCCGGCGGAGTTCGTTTGACCAAACGTTTCTTTGTTACTCTCTGATGTTATCAAAATTATTATATCATACTAGTATATAAAATTGCGTGTCGTCTATATAAGGCGTTTTTAAACACAATTATGTGTGAATTGATATCAATAAATAGTTTTGATAATTCCAATTGTGTGAGCATACAAGAGCTTTGATTGCATTGATTGATTGTTATTTTACGCCGTGCTTAATAGGAATTTAACTTATATTACTACGGCGGTGTATTCCGACAATAATCGGCACTGGCACAACGAAGATGTGAAGCGTTTTCATAATGCTGGAAAGTTAATTTTCCTCCGTTGCTAAGTAAACGCAGCATTGCTTCTTTTCAAACAAACAACCCTTAGCCACAGGGCTTGATTTAATTGAAGTCAATTTGACATTAGATAGGAAATACAAATAGATTACATCGAATTCCATCTGAAGATAACAAAAGGACCAAGCGTTAATCACTTATATTTCTCATCGTGTTACTGAATACAATAGTAAGATTGATTTTAAGTTCGTTCCATGTAAAAAGTTCGGTGGGAGAGGGGGGGGGGGGGGGGGGGGGGCGGGGGGG
>JAVFBX010005342.1:0-18739 GCA_034783855.1 Mopalia kennerleyi | reverse complement strand
GGGGCAAACAGGGGGGAGGGGGGACAAGAACATTCCTGGAGGGACAAATAAATTGATAGGCTGTATTATTTAGATCTGGGATTACAATATGCACTATGTAGATTGTGTCCCAATTTAATCTGATTAGTTAACATGAAGAGATCCTCACCCAGAGAAGTGATTAACCTGTTTGAACAGAAGTGGCGAAATCCTGACCCAAAAATCAATACATATCTGCGTAGCTCTAATGAGTGAGGAAGGAATGAATAAAGCTACGAAACTAAACAAGTTAGTTAAAATTATACGAATGATACTGAGTGCACCGCACTAAAGTTAACAATAGTACAATTGCCACCAATTTGAGCGACAATAAACGTCATGGAATATGTACCAATGTGTAAAAATAAAAAAATGAGGGTCATGCTAAATTTGAAATGAGGCAATATAGGTCAATTACGTATATATTCTTGTCATTGATCGATTATTTCTGTATACAGCGTAGTAATATCATAGACGTCGGAAGGCAATCCAAAGAGGGAAATGGCAGGGGGAGAAGCTTTTCCACCGGATCAGTTATTTGTAGTATGTTTTATAACGTTATTGACCAACATGCGCTGTGAAAATGAGGCAAGGGTCCCGGGGCCGCCTAGGTCCACCAAGCTCTCGAGTTGTTAATAGCCGCAGCCTCCACCAATGTTTCGCAAAATGAATCAAACTGGCACATGGATGTTGATTAAAGCGATGCTCCTGGCTGAAATTACCCTTGCAAGGTTACCATTAAACATACTTAGATATGATATCGACCTGTCGTTTCTTCATCTTATAAAATCGCCTGAGGGTTACAAGCACATACCTACCTACGACCACTGGTATAGCTGTCATTTTGGGCGTGGCCAACCCTATTCATGACGTTACGCAACTTACATTTTTGTGTGGTACGGATTAATAACATGTTTGAACTATCAAAGGTAAACCGTACTATAAACAGTCATCTATAGGTCTCGTGACGTAGGCCCCTTAGTGTGACAAGAAAGACATTTGATTGGTGAATATTTGTGGAGCTCTTCTGTTTAGTAATTAAAGTAGCATGACATGTCCACGTGGATGAATTTGACTCTACATAGTTTAAGCAATACCCAATGTCTAAGGTCCAATTATAAAATGGATAAAGCTTGATTAGAGAGCATAATCCAACACAAGAAATGATGCCCGTTTTACCTATATGCATTATATTGCAGAGAGGAGCATCGTTTTAATTAAAGTCAATGAATTATCTGAGAGGCCTTTTACACCAGATCAGTTTGTTTGCACTGTTTCTATCAGCTTGCTGACTACAGAATCAAAATTACTACGTGGGAATTCAAGTGAATAAATATATCATCTTATGTATTTGATCTAAACAGTTTTCAGAACCAAGTCTAAACATCTTTCGTCTCAGACGTGAAGTTAGATAAAGTTTATCTCAATGAAAAACTTACTGAAAAATATTTATTTATCTATATTTACAACTAGTTCTGGAAGAGCTATATATATATTTTTGTTATGAATATATATAGGGGGGGGGGATTTCGCGGAGGGGTTAATGCCTATGATATGATGTCATTCGGCTGTAGATCAATCCGATTCATTTTAAAAGATACCAGAGTCACCCTTATCAATCAAGCAAACAAATGACAAAGATACTAACAAGTTTAATCATTCTTAAATAACAAAAATGTTCCTTTTTATGTTGACCTAAATTACACATTTTCAAATTTTAACAGTCTAAAATCATTGGGGCATTTACTTTAACGAATTAATGAAGTCTATGAAATATAACTTTATTCATTACTATATGGAAACTGAAATAATCTTACATTTGTATTAGATACATTTTTAATATAGAGATAATAAACTCACGCTTCCTCTAATAGATTGCAGTACGATGTCAACACGGATATATTATATTTCATTGTGTCAAAGTTTATAACCAAATTATACACGACGGACTTAATTCGAAAGTTACAGTTGGCAATACATAACAATTGTTTTTGTTAGCCTACTAGTTCCGCAATCCTATTCTTTAAGAGTAAGACCTTAAAACAACTGACGAAATAGGACCATTGTAAATTAGAGATCAAATCATTCTCTCTCGCCCATCCTCCTCCGGTCGAAGATTAAGACGAGAGCTACCTATATTGGATGTCGGTCCCATTAAGATAAGTTAGCTCCCCTTGTATGGCATTTGTAAACATTAAAATGGCTTGCGATGTGGTTGTTTCACGTGAACTTAATGCCACGTTAAATTAATGTGATATACAATTCTTAAACATAATTCTCAAGAGAGCCAGACTTACAGGTGACTGCTTCTTTCAGTTTTGTCATCTTCAACAGTATACCTAAAGCCCCCATGTTCATGCCAAAAGTTTTATTAGCAGACCTGGTAAACAATGTTCACTGCCCTAAAAGTCTTAATATAACATGAAATTTTCAGACATGACAAATGTTTTCGGCGAATTGCTGACCGCCGTGTTAAGAACTTCCCGGAGACCCGTCATCCATGACTTTGCTTGGTCTTTGTCAGTCGTCGAAAAATAAAAGCGTCTGGATCGTGTCTTTATGATCAAGATAAAGTCCACTGAAAAAGCAAAAGAGTACTTTATTAATTGATATTAATTTCCAATTTTCAAAAAAGAGGCAGCATTGGAACATTAGAAAGTTCATTTTCTGTATTCTTGCTGGCCTTCCCAAAAGTTAATAAGCGTTAATTTTTTGATAATTACATTAAATAACATCTAAATACTGCCAAAAGTCAACAAAAATATCAACACCAGATCGCCCTGTGATCTAATCTCTATAACCAATAAGGTTTTTTAAAATAAGAAGACAAAAATGTTCTAATTCTCGTTAAATATAAGATTCTTGGTATAATTAGAATAATAACACTTTCGCAAATTGGTTTGTACTCCATCGTGTATGTTATATTTTAAGTGTGGTTCCACATGTAACTGATACTCGGTTCGCGTAATGCTTCCTATTTTTGGATATGCTTTCTATAAATAACATCATCTGTTCGTGTCAATATAACAATGTCATCCATATATTACACTAAAGATGTTTTTAAATGAATATTTTGCTTATTTATTCTTCCGAGCAACCACTTTCAGTTGGAAAGTTCATCAAAGCTGGTTGAATTACACAACTTGACAGTTGAACGATGTATATACCTACCGTTAACTGCATTGAGGCTGATTTGTTGGATTGTTTCCAAAGGCAGCTGTCGGGCCAAACAATTCTCAGACTGTCCCCACTTTAAAGAGGCTTCATGAAGTTTCATAAAAACTTTGTGTTGCCATCCTTGTTTTGTGGCCTTCATAAAGTACGATCCTGTTTTTGCAAAATGGAAGAAATCGAAAGTGCTTTTAAATAGGTTTGTCAAAAGTGCATATTGTTACAGTGAAAAATTGTTTGGATTTTGACACATCAGCCATTTAATCGTTAGTTTGGTTATCTGTCAGTGCTCTCAAAACTTGTGAAATACATGTACATAGAAAGACACTTAATCTTCATTAAATGCTAATATTGTTCGCCAGGTATTCCGGTAACAAACACTCTTTTGATCATCAAAAATTTAGTCCCTAGTTGAAGGGTTTAATTAGGCTGGCTTACCTTGTGCTATGTAACTGTTTGCTCCCACTTTCCCATCGTAGTTATCGTTGTTCATTTTAAGGATAGGGCCGGATAAAACTGCTTTGAGTTGAGGGTCAAAATCAGAAGACGCCATTGAAGGTGTTCTCTTGTTCATCACTTTTTCTGTAATCTGTGAATGTCTTTTCAGAGTATTTGTTTCATTATTAAGGTTTGAAACATGTAGGCCGTTGAATTCATTCTCCGTTGAGTGGTTATGTCTATCTACAAGCTTGCTTGTATCATACACGTCCTTGTTTATTAATTTAAGATCAGAACCATTTCTTGTAATGCTTGTTTTTGCGACTAGCTTTGATTTAGACGGTATGGGGTGTTCACTAGTGTCCATTTCCTTTTCTTCAGACGGCCGTTTACTGTCAACCAGTTTTCTCTTGATTGAACTAGATGTCATGACCGTGGATCGCCCTTCGGTTGCAGCTGTTAATAGCATTTTCCCGGGTATGTTTTGCAGGGAAACTTGCGAATTGGAAACCATATACTCCACCAAAGCGAACAACGAGTTAAGAAGTCCCTTGGCTTTTGTCTCTGTGACAAGGCACGGGAGATAGTCTATTTGCAAGCAGACGGTTTTCTTGTCTTTTCTTGACCAAATCAGTAGCCTCGTTTCGTGGTTAATATTGAGTGGCCCATTGCTGTAATAACTGAATTTGAATTCTTCGAGACCTGTACTGACAGACGATAAGCCTGTCATATCCTCACTGACAACTGAGTGTCTGAAGATGTTAGCTTTTGTTTCCGTTGAAGTATTCTCCATAATTTTCTTGCAAGGGTAAAGACCATTAGAAACACACCGTGATATTTCTCTTGCATTTGACGTCACGAAGTTCTGAATCGAGTGGATTGGGTTTATATCAGACACAAGTGGTATTCCATTAACACAGCGAGTAATAACATTTTGAAGTTTTGGTATATGCATTCTGGTATCCACAGCTGTTCTCACACCTACAGTGGTCTCTCCGCTGATGAGATAGAGGAGTAGGTGGTATGCACTGGTCAAAAATTGAAACAGAGTAATATTCCACTTAGACAATATGTAGTCTATTTTGGATCTCATATCAGAGGACAAATCATCAAAAACAGAGTCTTGATAGCCTGAAACATCTTCTGATTTAGCACTCTCACCGGAGAAAGATATCAAAGGTACCTGTGTTTGTTTATTTATTCTTATATCCCAAAACCTTTCCATCTCTTCCATTTTCGGTGACAGAACATTTTGCATTTCATATGATACATTAACGTCTGGTAACGATGAAACAGTATTTTGAGACATTTTAGCCAAGTTAGCCTGTTTGAAATCCTGGAAGAAAAGATGGATGGACTTTAAATCAAAGCAAATGGAGTGGAACACAAAGCCCAGATTGTACTGTCCTTTAGCATACCCACAAATTATGCGAATAGGAAGCTCTTTGCTTAAATCAAAAGGTTTTTCTGAAGCCTTGAGAATCGCTATTCTTACGTCGTTCGGATCATCAGAATGAAGAGGTATAATGTCTACATCGGAAAGGTCTTCTAAGACTTGAGGCTGAATTATCTCTCCTTCAGTTACATACAGAGTTCTCAGAGATTCATGTCTTCTGAGGATTGAGATGATCAATTCTTTCATCCAGTCCAATGGTGCAGGGATAGTTAAATAAATTTCGGCACCAAAAACAATATCCTTTTTGCCATTCCATTTCTGGTGACTATGGTATACCATTTCTTGCAATGGCGAAAGTTCTAATTTTAGTTGTGACGAATCATAAGAAATGGCCGAATCAGCCTCCCCGTCATCTTCTTTCTCTGACATTACTGAGGTATCAAGGAAGGAAACTAATGACTCAACAGTATTCTCTTCTAAAAGTGTTGTCATCGGTACTTTAACGTACAAATCTCTGCGAATTTGGTTGGCCAGTGTCATGGCGAGCATTGAATCTAATCCAAGGGAAGATAACTCTGTGCCTTTCTGAACATCCTCAGAATCCATTGATAACACTTGGGCAATCACCTCCTTCAGATAATCAAAAATTGCACCAAATCTTTCAGGAGGTGGCAGAAGTTTGACTGCAGCTAGATCAATATGTAGAATATTGACATCATCTTCATCTAGCCCGATTCCTCCATTCATCATTATAGGGCGGATGTCTGGTGCCAAATATAGGTGGCGCTGTTTTTCAAGCCAATCAAAGTCCATGTAGCAAATTTGGGCTTCATTTGCGAGAAGAGAATACACCAGACATCTTTTAATTTGTTCCTTACTCAGGGATACAAATCCAATCTTTTTAAGTTGTTGGGCGATTTGTTCATTGTTGAGGGCCATCCCAAGCTCTAATGGACCCCAATTGATTGACTGACCGGGAAGACCCTTGGAGCGTCGATAATAAGCAAATGTGTCCATAAATGAGTTTCCAGCTGCGTAGTTTGCTTGTCCAGCATTGCCGGCGATTGAGACGATGGACGAATGCATCACAAAATAGTCCAGGTCAACATTAAGGCTAAGCTTGTGTAAATTATATGTTCCAAGAATTTTTGGCATGCAAACACGGTCGAAGCTTTCCTTTGTCATTCTCATAAGAAAGGAGTCATCCAGTATTCCCGCTCCCTGGAAAATACCCCGTAGTGGAAATTGGGGAAAATCACTGGATAGGTTGTTAAATGCCTTCGTCAAAGATATTTCATCAGATATATCAGCTTGAAGACAAGTTATTTCGACACCCGTATCTTTTTGAAGGTTTGCAACTCTTTCCTCCATTTCCTCAGAGGGAGGGCTTCTTGACAGTATTGCCACGAGCCCGCCCCCCATTTCTGCTATTAAACTGACCGTGAGCCAACCTAGTCCTCCAAGACCACCAACAACTATATATGACCCATTGCTTCGAAATAAAGATTCTGAAGTTGTCATCAGTTTTAACTGGTGTGTGTCTTCAAGGTCTAGAGAACCGGAGGAAAACCCTGTGAAATGCTCTTGGGTAACACCACTAAAGAGATGCTCAAATTTAACTCTGCTTTTAGAAATTTTACTTAGTATTTTGGGCATGGTTTTGCTGACTTGAGACAGATGAAACACTTGTTTTGGTTCGATGCATGCTATCTGCGCTGTGCTGTGCTTTAAATAGCAATTGTCTAGGGTAGCGTTTCCATTGAAACCTTCAATACCAATAATTTTATCCAACTTAGAAGACTCAATAAACCCATTCAGAGCATGTGGCTCCAGATCAGCTAGGAGAACAATTGAGGTGTTTTTGTCAAGTTGGACATTCTGAATATCGTCTGTTGAGAGACACTCCGTTTTTTCTTGCCCAAACAAGAGCAGAACCTGTCGCATAACTTGTGCGCATTTAATGGAATGATCATCCGTGACAAAAAATGTTCGTGAGTGTTTATCTACTGTTTCATAAATATGCCATGTGAAAAGAAGTAGAGTCATCAGACCCACTTGATAACAAGGTATGGCTGATAATGGGACAATACATTCTCTTGGGACATTGACTATATTGGAGACCTGGATGGGAAGACAAAGAATGATTTTCCTACCCCCTATGTCAGTTTCTTGATAACCCTGGGCTTCAAGACTAATGAGTTGAGGTTCGTTAGTGGTAATGTCCTTCCAAATATGATTGTTGCCAGACATAGTTTGTTTAAAAATAGATTCCTTATGGAGAAGAATTGTTTGCAAGAAAATCCTCGCGTGACCGTTTTCTGGTATACTTTTCCGACTGTGATACAGACAAAGGTCGCTGTGTTGATCGGAAGCCTGGACTAAACATACTTCGTCGTCACCGTTCCACTTTTGTTCGACGGCTAAAAGAGAAGGTTCAATTTCCCTTGAGAATTTGACAACTGACGAGAAAGCCCTTCCCTGACGTATAAGAATTTCCTTGTTCAGATTAGCAGTGATGTTTTGGTCTGTAATGTGTTCGATCATTAAGGCTAATGTAACTGACGAAGTATCCGATAGATCCAAAAGTTGAACGTAGGGATAGAGATCTTCTTTCATTATACTTCTGACCATTCCCCAAAGTTGAGAGCCAAATACATTAACCGCATTGTCATTTTGTCTGTCTGAGAGGGACTGTGTAGCCCTCGTCAGTACAGTAACTGGGATGCTCATATCATATTCTGACATAAACATTAACAACTCTCTTAGGCTATTACAAGTTTGGCATATCATGGAAAAAAAGCTGTCCGATGTTAAATCATCGGTTAAAACATAATCACCCTGGTCAAACACAATGGCAGCTACTTCCTTCTTTAGAATCAATGTATTGGAAGTGTCAGTTATGAAAAGGGCGTTCTTTACTTTGTCAATGTCAACTTTGCAAGAAGTTGTCGGACAGCTTGTGAACATCAACTTCTCAGAAGTTCCAATATAGTCATTAATAGTGTTGTTGTTGTCACATATAAGAACTGCTGTGTGTTCTCCTTCGAAATATTTGGGACGAACCACAGGATCTGGCATCCAACTGAGTTTATATGACACTCTCTCCACTTCAGTAGTGTTTTCTCCGACTATTTTTATGACAAAGTCTTTAACTTCTGCCACTAAAGCTCCACTGGTAGTCATTAATAAGAGGTTGTAAAGAAATTTGGCTGTTGATACCTTCATCACCTTTGCATAACAAAGCATGTTTTTCTCCAGTGACTGAAAAAGTGTGACTGAACCTAGACCGGCCGGCAAAACTGTTTTACCTTCAGCACCAGGAATTGAACCATCCTCCCCTGCAATGGTGCTTATTGCTTGTGTCATGGCGTCTAAAACCGATGGGTGGAAATGTGTTTGATACAGTTGGCTGTTAATCAACTCCGTAGATTTTATTGTGGCGAGAGTCTCTGTGCTGTTTGAGCAAGATTCACGAAGGATGGACAATCCTTCTCCATATTGGAAGCCAAACTGAGCAAGGCCTTTATATATCTCCTCCTGATTTCGAATAGATTTGCATCTGGTCTTTAATTTAGAGCAAATGGGTGTGGTTGATGTCATTTTTGATTCTCGTATCTCTGCACTGCCATGAGCATAGATGGAGTTTTGTTTGTACACAGCAAAAGATAAACTGGTCATTGTGACATTTTGAACTTGGCATTTTAGAACGTATTCCTGTCCTGGTTGAACACTCAAAGGTTGAATATAATGGGCACTAATTGTCAGTTTTTGGGGCGGCATTCGAAGAACTTCAGAACCCACTACAAGAGCAACTTCAGCGTAAAATGCCCCAGGTACAAGAATAACACCATTAACAAAATGTTCAAATACAAATGGTGTTTGTCTTTCGTTCACATTGACTTTGAATGTTGGAATATCTCCCGCAATCCTATTCACAAATGGGTGATCTTGAATGCTGGCTTCTGTTCCATCCCGATATCTTCTGGATATATCTGGTTCGTATAAAAGCTTCTCTCTTTGGAATTGGTACTTTGGTTCATCAGTTAGCTCTTGATCACTTAGAGGTATGATATTTTCCCAAAGGGGATTGAATCCAATTGCATAAAGTTCACACAGAGATTTTAACATCCGATTCGTGTCAGAATCTTTTTCCATTGAAGGCAGAAGGTC
The DNA here is from genome assembly GCA_034783855.1 of Mopalia kennerleyi. Taxonomy (NCBI): domain Eukaryota; kingdom Metazoa; phylum Mollusca; class Polyplacophora; order Chitonida; family Mopaliidae; genus Mopalia; species Mopalia kennerleyi. Next base: position 9,546 of record JAVFBX010005342.1, on the reverse strand, counting down.
AACTCCTTCATCGCCGAAAATGTTTCCCAGGTGTGCTCTTAGAACTGGTTTTGGTCCTATTTCTATAAAGACTGTGTGGTAATCCTCATCCCTGATCTCCAGCAAAGCCTGATGAAATAAAACTGGCTGTCTCAAATTATGAGCCCAGTAGTTTGGTGTCACAAAGTCATTTTCTTCTGCGACTTTTCCAGTAACTGTTGAAAATAATTTGCTTTTTTCTTCCCCTAATTTAATTCCATTGAGCTTTTGCTCCAACGGATTCATTAAAGAATCCATGCGTTGACTGTGAAAAGCAGTCGAAACTTTGAGCTGAATCAAGGATATGTCTAAGCTTGAACCTTTATTTTCTGCTTTGATATCAGCTTCTATAGTATCCACACAGTCCGTATCTCCGGATACTGCGCAGGCAGTTGGGCTGTAATACAAAGCTACATTCACACGGCCGTCATATTTTGTACACCTCTCCTCCACGTCACAAACTGGATAGTTAAGAATAGCGATCATTTTGCCTCCAGTGGCTTTGGCCAAGAGTTCTGTGCGGTAAAATATTACTCGGACGGCATCTTCTAAACTTAGTCTACCTGATGCATATGCAGCGGCAACTTCTCCAACTGACTGGCCTACTATTGCATGTGGTTTTACACCCCAAGCTTCCCATACAGTAAACAAGGCTACTTGACAAGCGAACAAAAGCAAAGGACCAACCATTGGGTCAATGTAATTTGTTTCATTTTGGAGCTCTTCCTCGACAGAAACAGAAGTGTAATTCTGTAAGATTTGGTCTATTTCTCGTATTTTCTGAAGGAATCTGTTTTCCTTACGCATTAAATGTTTGCACATTCCGTCCCATGTTGTTCCCATACCACCGAATACATAAACCAATTGCATCTTTTTCCGGGCGGTCGAAAATCTATCAAAATTTCCAAGTGTAGCCTTTTTAAGTGCTTGTAGCAAGTCATCGTCGTCAGAGATAGGCACAGCTACTCGGTGATTATAATGGTCACGTCTACATGTTGTAGTGAAACTTAGACTTTTTGGATTGACATCTTCTACCGATAGAGATTGTATTAGGTGTGTTATGTTAGCTTTCAAAGCCCCCTTTGAATGTCCTGATATTGCTATGATTGTATGCCCGTCTGTATTGCCAGAAGGTGCCTTTTCAGAAGGAGGAGGTTGAATTACAATAGCATGACCATTCGAACCTCCAAACCCAAATGAATTAACACAAGCTATTCTTCGGCCGTCGGGTGATCTTGGCCATGGGTAACATTCAGTTGGTACTTTAAAGTTGAACTTTTCAAAGTCAATTTTGGGGTTTGGGTTATTAAAGTGGAGTGAAGGCACAACCGTAGCTTTCTTCATCATCAACAGAACTTTAACCAATCCTGCTATTCCAGCGGCAGCTTCTAAGTGACCAATGTTTGTTTTTACTGATCCGATGAATCTCCGTGTTCCGTCACCACCGAAATAATTTCCGAGACTGTTGGCTTCAATAGGATCACCAACCGGCGTGCCAGTGCCTTAAACATAGAATCAAGTTTTTTCAAAAGTAATACAAGAAGTACCATACAATTCCTAATAGGCATTTATAGATAAAACATTGGGTTTTTTTATTGACACTTTGAAACTTGTAAACAAACTGTCGTTTATAGATTGTTCATCTTGTAATACTGCTGTTAAATGCAAGGAGGGTTGGTGCCCAAATCTGATATTCGTGGGGTTGATTCCAGTACGAGTGCCGGCTTATCAAATTTTCAACATTAGAACATGTTATCCCGAAAATACTGCTCATGATTACTTTCTGAATAACACCAAAATGATTTCAAGGCTTCTATTACATTCGGTTGATTAGTATTCAGCACTTAAATATATTTCAAATAGTTACATGATGACTTTGAATGGATAACAGCTAAGAATCTTTGTTAAACCAACTCCGCGAAGTAACTCAGTTATTGTACAGAAATAGCAAACATGTATGTTTATTTTATGCTAAATATTGTTACTGTTGCCAAAATAACATAAAAATCGTTTACCGTGAGCTTCTATAACCTGGATATCATGTGGATTTATCCCGTAGCGAGGGTATGTCTCTTCTAGCAGACGTTGTTGTTGTTGACCAGATGGGGCGGTAATAGGAGACGCCATTCTGCCATCTTGGTTTGAAGCGGTTTTAATAATCGCCCAGATCTTATCCCCGTTGGCAACAGCCTGGAGATGTAAATATAATGCTGTTACAATATAATTGTTGCTAGAGTTCTGTATTGTTTGCTCTTATCTTGTTATTCTGTACATATATGAAATAAAGATGTTTTCTTTACAATTTCCATTTCATAAATTACGCTTGTATAAAAGCAATACTATGATTTAATGAAATGAGGGAAACATTGCAAATGCTAATTTGAAGGAATTCTCTATGGAGTTATTCGCATCTTATATGAACTCATACTTATGCTCTCTAATAGGAAATTAAGCTTACATCACAGGCTTTCTTCAGTATGACTACTCCACATCCCTCTCCCCGAGCGTAGCCATCAGCCTCTGCCGAAAAAGCTTTCGATGATCCGGTGGGTGAGACCATCCGGGCTTTGCTCAGAGGTATCATCACAGATGGTAACAGTATACAGTTCACTCCGCCACAGATCGCCATCTTACAGTCACCTACAACAAAAACAAAATAACCTTTGTTTAATAGCTAAAAGTTTAGGTTATAGTTGATGTTATATAAGGTCTAGTCTACAAATATTCTGTTTAAATATAAAACATATATTCCCGTTTTCAATATATTATAATTGATTTATTGTTACTCTGTCTAAGACAGAAAATAAAAGCTCACAATGTATCTTGAAACAACCAACAGACTTAAATAATAACAAACGATAGCAAAATATTCATTGAAAACCCACAATACAAAACTATAACCACTAAAAATGTCTTAACAATGTATAAAGAAATCCTATCGAATCGGCGCTTTTCTCTGAGGAGCAACTTAAGATGGTTTAAATGTATTTCTTGATTGATTTATATCACAATTTGCTTTTAAACATAATTTTTGGCAAACCGTTTCTCACCCATTCGTATAGCCTGTGATGCAAGGTGGATAGCTATCAAAGCAGACGAACAAGCGGTATCGATAGCCAGAGCCGGTCCAAGGAGGTTGAAAACGTAGGAGACCCTGGCAGCAGCTATGCTGGCAGCGCCCCCTGTCAGCGTGTAGTTATCCGCCTGCTCCATATCCGCTGCTAAAATATCCGTGTAATCACTGTTCATTAGACCTGTTAAATATAAAAGAGAGTATGTTAACAACATATCATTTTAAATCTGTATCAAACCGTTTTCCCAAAGCGCCTTCACTTGGGACTAATATATTTATATGTAAGCCCCAGCTTCACTCCCTAATAATTTGGCGTCCAGGCCGTGAATCTGGTTATCTCGGAGATCGGTTCGGGTATGTATGAGAACCCTTTCGTGTCGCCGAAGTGGACAATTGTGTTTAATAATAATAACTAGTGAGATTGTTGTATACAGTTGAGACATTCAGTAATTTGCTTGGGATTCCCATCCATATGAAAATAGTCCGTCATTTTCGAAATCTGATGGGGTTTATTTGATTATTCATTGGATGGATTGTATTGATTGGTTTATTGGCAGTGTATTCAAACAATACATTGTAATTGGCACAAGCACAAACTTAAGTGGTTTGATAGTGTTAGATAGTTGATCTCCCTTCTCCCTCCTCTGTAAGTAATTTAATAATAATGTAACTCCAATGACGTCATCATATCATGACAAGAATAGCCTTCCGGTATAAACAATAAACATGTGGATACGTGGGCCATCTGAAATGACCCATATATCGAGATTATTTACGGTACGGAAATGACCGAGCGATGTTCCGACATAATGAATGCCACTGTGGCCATTTTGGGTTCCATCCCATCTAAATTTATTTTAGCATTCAAAATGTTTGGAACGTTTTATATTTCCAACTTATTTTTCCAATGCTCATGTGGGCTATACTCAATCAAGCTATTCCAGCGGTATAAACATACAATTGGGTGGCGGAATAGGTCTGCTCTGTAAGATCCGACGGAATAAAATTTAGACTATTTCTTTTATCATTTTCTTTGGATTTGTGTTTTGGCAAAGGTCGAAAAAGAGCAAATTTGTAAGGTTTTACGGTTGAGGTTTTGACCATCACACTATTTTAATAATATGGCGAGAATTTGAAAATTGTGTCTACGTATCTGGTACGGACAGTTTTGTCTGTCCAACCTTAGAAAACGCAAAATATATCTTTCAGAAAAGGTTTAAAAAAAACTTATGTTGAACCCTCCTAAAAATGCAACAAATTGAAATATCTACAATTAAGCGTTGTCTATAAGTAAGTTTCTATGAGGAATCGGCCAAAATCTGAATTGTCTCAAATAGTTTTGATTAGTAAGATATTCTTTACTGACTAGAGTTACACCCACCAAATAACAAAAGACACAACAGCGGAGGCCTATCCTGTTAGAATAATCCTATTAATCTCCACCACCTTGTCAATGACTACAGTACGCTGACTGAAAAAATACACTATTGATTAAATAAATCTTCCACGTGGTAAACTATTAGAGACGGAATTTGCTATATAGTTAATCTTACAATCCTAAATCAGAAATTCTGCTTTCTCTTCTCTCTGAAACATGAATGAAAAAGAGAAAAAGAAATGAATAACAGAGAAATTTGAATAAAAGACTCACCCATGAATACCCCCGTATTTGTTCCTGACATTCCACTTCTTGGGAATCCACCATTTTCCATGGCCATGAAGGTTGACTCCAAAACGAATCTCTGTTGGGGGTCCATTTTAGCAGCCTCGATATCGTTGACATCAAACAATCGATTGTCAAATTTATCATGGCTATAAAACACAAAAGACGTTAAATGTTATGGCGTCACTGTTATAATTCAGTTACAATTACCATTACTTAAATAAATTGTCAAACGTATCACAGATGACAAGTGAAAAGACAAATGCGACTGTCAATCAGAGACCGGTGTTAATTGCTGTAGTAATTATGTTGTCGATCAATGAGCCAGTAGAGTGTCAAAAAACAAACAAACAAACAGTTGTTTACGTTTACGTTTACGTGAACCTAAATTCATCTCTCAGTTAGTCATTAGTTTGAAAATCTGCGATTAACTAAAAAAATACCACATTTTTCAGACCTATTTGTAGAATGTCAGGCTTTTCAGAGATATACGCCAGTCATACTGTCTAACGTTTCCCAATGTAACCTTTTAATATATAATAAATTTGCCACTGCTACGGTGGCATTTGCTGCAGGGACGATTTTTTTATATCAAATGTTTTAATCAAATTATATGGCTGCCAATTCGGGCAAAGTGGTCTATATGTGACAATATAACTGTTTTTGGATATCTTATGTGAACGCTGTCAATAGGTAACGTTATTATTGGATAAGAAACAACCTTAAACATGACACCTGTGGCAGAGTTCGAATGACGTCTACAACTAAACTGTGCAAAGCTTGAAACGGTCACAATTTTAAAAATTACGTGTTCAAATCCGAATAAAATTGTTGAATCAAACCACCCAACTTTATATCCACAAAACCCTCGTTTCCTATTCCAGTCTACAGACTTTATTTGCTTTCTTTCAACAATATTTCTTGTAAAAATGGTCAGTTGTAAATTTGCGATATGAAATAAAATTCAAAGTAACATATAGTTTGCTGACGACAAGACCCTCCTTCTAAATGGATAAATGAAACATCCTTTAATGTATTGGGACATGATAATAATTTATCACGTGTTCGGGTCAACCCAAGTAACCCAAATGAATAACAAAATCCTGTTATAGTTACCTGCTACTGCAATTATACGAAACGATGTTTACAGAACAATATTGCATTTATGGAAATTAAATTGTCTATAAAGGAAGGAAGATACATTTCTGCCTAAAACGATAACAATATGAAGACTATTTGAAAGTATGGGCACCATATGAACATTTCTTTTTTACCAGGTGTTTACAAAAGATGTATTGTTCCTTTAGTCAAACAACTAGAAATAGCAAATAACACTTTATCCTCCTTATATTTTCTCCTTTATATACTTCTGTTTCGTTCTTAGCTCCCGATAAATGTATTTGAGTACTATTTTGTTATTATGTGTAATATCAATTAACTCATTTTTGTATCAAAATTACAAACTATTTTTTAAATATATCTGAATCCAGAATGTAAATCATCAAACTATATGGATAAAAACAACAGCAACAAATTTACATAGCCTATGATGTGAATTATACTGGATACTGACGGTTTAATAAACCGAAATATATTATCTAAACGTGAATAAACAATCCCCTACAAACCCCACAACAACCAAAATTTACTGTGTGTGTCTATTTAGCTCAACAGCTGGTTAATTCTGATTAACGCGTCACTGATGACACATGAGGCTATTCTAGGTGTTCTTTTTCCATTGGGTTCACGTAACACAATCTAGTTTAATTTGCCTGCAGATCGTCCGAAATATGTCAGGTAATGCTAAGTTTTGAATTAAATATGACCTAACACTTGTCGTTACCTGACAATTGTCGTCGTAGCAAACAAGCAAACCGAACATCAGCTTTCTGGATTCGTTTGTTTGGTTTCTTTCCCTAATATTCAGAACTCCAAATAAAGACAATGTTGAACAACCAAAAGCAATTCTTCGCCAATATAACGCAGCTGACGAAGAACTGTAAAATTTCTCCACAAATGTCATTTGGCGTACATGGATGGTTCGCCAGGAACTGAAGCACTGGGAAACCAGGCAAAGGGGTTTATCAGGGTACCTAAATGTTAGTATTTCCATGGAAGATAGGGTCATGTTACATTGATGCAAACCATACGAAAAACTTACTCTTTCACGATTCCCACTTTCCTGACGTAAGTCTTCCCAGGAGCGTCAGGGTCGGCGTCGTAAAAGGCATCCACATTCCAGCGATCTTTTGGAATATCGATCACGTGATTTTCTCCATGAGACAACACGCGCCAGAAATCGTCTAAATTTCCTGCGCCGGGCAGACGACAGCCAACGCCCACAATGACGATTGCATCAGGGTCTTCCATCTGGAAAAATATAGTTATAACACATGTTTTAATGTTTAGTTGCATTTACAATTTATGATCATCTTGAAAGAGCCCTCCAGCCCGGACCCCAACCAAGGGCTTTCCACGACACAACTGGGCTTCTTGAGAAACGCTCCTCGATTAAATCGCTGTTGTTGTCGATCTATGAGAAAAACAGGATGACAAGGGTTCGGGGCATGCATATTTATGTAAATAAGAAATATTGAAACTGTTGGAACTTTTTTCAAAATGTGAGGATTTAGAGTTCAATTGCCATATGTACCAACATATTAAACGCTGATCTATTGGCAAAATGCTTATTCTCAACTGTGCCTTTATGTTTATGGCAAAATGATAAATCATTCCAGAAAAGAAAATCTTGATTGCCACACTTAATCAATATGAGGATGACAATAACATTAAACTTCAACCTCATATCAGTCTGGATAGAGTAGATAAATTCAAATGTTACATTTACACAGGTTTTGGATATTGGATTATTAGGTATTCCTTTATTCTACAGATACCCATCAATTGCTCCATACTAAATCCTTAATCCTCCTTACATTCACAGCGGAATTATCAAATCCCAAATAATACGGTTTTACAGAAATTGCGGAGCGTTCTCTGCCTTCAACCAGACCTTAAACACGAGGTCTCCAGAGCGTATATTAAGCCTGCTATGCGACTATTTCACAATACAAAATATGAAACCTTCAAAAGGCACTACATAGCAGGCCAAATTGTAGAATTAGTACTTGTTCAAAACCTGGACTCTTATATTTCATATATAGGGCCTTCTTCGTCGGATGAGCAAACTAGACATGTTTATTAATTTACATTAAACATTTTGAACTGTGATATTAAGATATGTGATCACTGGAGGACCCAAACCTTCATTAGGATTAGAGCCAACTTAATTGAGTTCCATTAGAATATAGCTGGTATAATCATTTTTTTTCCTGTTAATTAAGTTATGTGTGTATATCACTTTGAAATAGAAACTTACTGGATTAAGACACTAGGACTGTCTAAGGATCTAAGAATGACAGTATCCAAGACGAACAAAACTTTATAGGACATATGGTTATACGAAACTCCGCTTTGTATCAAATGACACATAACTGCCATAAGTGTTAGCCGACAGACTCAAGGGTTATTTTCAGTCTACTTATAATTACCGGTTCTAATTTTTGAATTGACATCCCTATGACATGCAGTGTAGCGAACTTTAAAAAAAATAGATTTATTCATGCACCGTCGCCTTGCTGAAACGGCATTTGTGTAAAACTTAACTTCCAAAACAGAAATAAGTCGTTAATCGCTGAGTCGTGTGACATTGAGTGCGCCTCGCATTAAGAATAAACATAACCCCAGCTTGTCACTCAAGCTGCTAACAAAGAACGAAGATACTCTCGACGTTTGACCTGGGACTAATTCTTATGATCGTCCCTGGTTTTACTGAGTGCTTGACACTGACATAGAATTTCTATTGTGTAATTTGTTTAACGAGATTACGCCAGATGATTTGTCAACAGTGAAGTGGTTCAATAAAGGATAAGTAATTTCTCATGTATTTGTCTAGAAGGATCATTTTGTTTGCCATGGCCGGGATTGGAAATCTTGTCTCTGGTTCCAAAGATAGCCACAGCTCCACAAGAATTAATACTTAAAACTAATTTAGTCTGAACAGTCAAGGGTGGCACAAGGTTTGCGAGAGCCAAAATCCTCTCCACAGAAATGACGAGATGCGTTACCTTCAGTTTCGAAGTTATCGTCGTCAATGAATCACTTTTCCGGTTGTTTTTTGCCTTCGCAAATTGTACAACATTTTTCGTCTGTAAAATTTAGTCAGCCAATAAAAAAAAAATTGTAAGACTGTCGGCATGGTACCCGTGAGGCGGGCAATCATTCCGCATTATAACCAGGTAACATTTCCACCCAACTTTGACAGATTGGCGGTTGGATAGGAGAATGGTCACTCTTGGATATAACAGTGTCTTAGGTCATGGGTGGCGTCGTGGTGTATAACATCGCGATTCTCTCTGTATTATGCACATTCACGGGTGTTTCCCAAGTAGGCTATAAGTCTCTAAGGTCTTGGATGTCTCCGTGTTACTTACGGCCGCCGATATTCATCTCCGTAGTATCGGGTCGTATGTGTCTCCGTGGTTTTTTAGGTTACGGGTGCAATCTAATTAAAATCAGATCTCAAAAACGCTCCCCAGGTTTTGTTTGTCGCTATATTGAGACCTAAGGAAAACACCCTACTGATGCTGTTCAAGCTAACTGGGGTTCACGAAAGGTCACAGTTTATGTTGTCCAATAAAAACACAGATAACACTGGGCTGTGGTAAACAACGAATTCAGCCAAAACAAGCAGAAGTTGTCCGATTTTCATCTGCGTTAATGTTGTAAGCCG
>JAVFBX010005231.1:0-18749 GCA_034783855.1 Mopalia kennerleyi | reverse complement strand
TCTTCCACCCCCTCTTCCTTCCCCAACACGGACATTTCACATTTTTCATGCCGAGAACCCATTTAATTTATTTCCCAAATACTTGCAGTTCTTGTCTAAATTTGCATTTTGCCACTAATTTTTGACAAATTTTATCCTCTGTTGATCATTTTAGATACTTAGAAAGCATTTTTAAGCAATTTTGCTTTATTTTTCACAAAGGCACATTTATGTGTATTTAAAAATCGGCAAACCAGGGGAAAATGCAAATGTTAGGTTATCTCACTAAATTTTAGAGGACCAATTTTAAGGTTGTACCACAAAAGATTACAGCACAGGCTAGATGCAGAGTTCTGTATCTCTGATCGTCTATCATATCATGTAGCCTTATTTAGAGATACAGAGTTTGAGTTCTCCGGACCATGTAATTTTGAGTTTTTCAATTACCGACTTTTGTGTGTTCAATAAACTACTGTCCAATAATTTTTTGTTATCTGAACACTGTGATACATTTGATATGTCCATTGTTATCTTAAATAGTCCAGTAGCCGCGTTTAAAAAAGTGGAACAACACAGTCCAATTACATGTTGTCATGCCGCCATATTCCTAGACTCGTCCCCGTCTCGCTGACCCATAATGCATCATGCTACAGGAGATTCCGATGTAGGACAATTACACGATTAGAAGTGCTCATCTCCGTAGCCAAGCACAGGCCTGCTATGGATAGATGCTAAATGCTCAATTGAGAAATTCTGAACGTTATGTTAATCTGCGTATTCGTTTAAGATCATGGACTAGAGAACCCCAATTATAGCTGTAACAATCTATCGGACGATCGCTACTGTCGATTGTCCTATAGTGAACTACATGTATCGAGAGTCTATGAATGGTTTTAGCAATATTTAATGCCATCTACTGATAAATAGGTTAGTTGTTAATTTTTATGTCAATGTATAAAATCGTTTCTTGAAAATTAAATAACTTTTTACGAAGAATGGGTGCTCCATTAGATGTTGTCATTGTGGACTCAGACGTGGATGAGCTGCTCAGTGGCAGTTCTGCTTCTCAATATTTACACTGAATAATCGTGGCATTTAACCAGTATCACAATATTATTTCAACACTGACCTGATTTAACAGTATTGTCTGACAGTTTTTTGATTATGGCTATCAGATTCCAACACTCTATCAAACCCAATACTCCGCTGTATGCCTGATTAAACTTGTTCTGGTCTGTGTGACTAAAATAATGAGATTAGGATACAACTAGCAGCAATTGACAAGTTGATACGGTTAGACAGATAATTATCTATGAAGCCATCAGACAAATCTTATAAAAGGAACCATGAATTTCATGCTTTTTGTGAACTCACAACTCTTGTCTGTCTCACTCTGCTTCACCCATGTTTTTATTTGTCTGATGTAATAACTCCAACTCTGACCTTTGTCTGTCTCACTTTGTTTCTCTCATGTTTTTATATGTCTGATGTAATAACTCCAACTCTGACCCTTGTCTGTCTCACTTTGTTTCTCTCATGTTTTTATGTGTCTGATCTAATAACTCCAACTCTGACCCTTGTCTGTCTCACTCTGTTTCTCCCATGTTTTTATGTGTCTGATGTAATAACTCCAACTCTGACCCTTGTCTGTCTCACTCTGTTTCTCTCATGTTTTTATGTGTCTGATGTAATAACTCCTACTCTGACCCTTGTCTGTCTCACTCTGTTTCACCCATGTTTTTATATGTCTGATGTAATAACTCCAACTCTGACCCTTGTCTGTCTCACTCTGTTTCTCTCATGTTTTTATATGTCTGATGTAATAACTCCAACTCTGACCCTTGTCTGTCTCACTTTGTTTCTCGCGTGTTATGTGTCTGGTCTAAAAACTCCCACTCTAGACCCTTGTCTGTCTCACTCTGTTTCTCTCGTGTTATGTGTCTGGTCTAAAAACTCCCACTCTAGACCCTTGTCTGTCTCACTCTGCTTCTCCTATGTTTGTCAGCACTCTAAGGGCAGTTTGTTATGAGTGTATCAATGCTGTCCTAACTTCAGCACTGGAGGAACATGAACTTTATAACAGTATCAAAACACCTCACATTCTATGGTTGTGCGAGTGTCAATTATTGCTGAAATACACCACTGTCATATAAGTGAAATAACCGTAAGCACGACATTAAAGCTCAATCAATCAATCCTATGTTTGTCATGATAAACAGCTGACATTCCTTGATTGAGGTTTGGAATATATGATATGGACTCAATCCACCAGGGCCTCTTAGCTCTCTCTTACCGTAATATTAAGGCATGTTGGATTTGTATTTTGCATGATATCACCAAGTGTGAAATGAATCAGACGCTTTGGTTGGGAAAGGTTAGACTTTCCCCTCTATCTCGTGAAAGACAATCCTTTGGGACTGTGTTTTAAATTGGATGCTTTAAGTGGTTTTTCGGAAAGATTTGCTTCTTAAACTCTAAGGAGACATTTGAAATAGAACATTTCTTTTTGCCAATAATATTTTTCAGTGTAGGTGCACCCTGTGCGAATCATCATATTGCATCAGACAAAAGTGAGCATCTTGCTTTTTATGTTCATCAAAAATGGCACCTTTAGCCATGCTTGTAGGCTACTACATTTGTTCTGAATATGTGACCCACTGACTTGTGTTGATGTCTTCACTGTCTGCTATGTTCTCTTCCAAGGCTGTGTGGAATTCTGCTAAAATAAATTTATTAAGCAAAATAATGTAAATTAGGACTTAAATTTTCAATTAAAGCCTTCTGGCCAATGTAAAAAAAGAAAGATTCTACTTAATATCATATCTTGCCTCTTTACCAAGTGACATGGTTTAATAGATAATAGATATCTAGGCCAGCAGAGACCCTCTTTGACTGCATACCATATTGAACTTGTATCTGGCCTTCAGTGGGTGATTGGGTCACTCAGAGTGATGGCTCGGTGTTAGATCTCCGTGCGTTTGCCAATGACATCAGGAATTGGCTGTGGAGGAATTGAGTTGGACATAGTTTGGTGGATAGTGATATCTTGGTTTGTAATTAGTTTGGCCACTTCAATCTCTGATTAACATGTTCATGTTGTTTGAGAGAGGACTTGGTCTCCTGCCGAAAACAATCATGGTCATTGATTTGCTGCGTGCCTTTGACAAAGTTTTGATTGATTCTCGACAGGAATGGTTGGAGGAGTTGAACATCTTGTGGACTTGACTATCTCTGCAGCCTTGTCTTCCTTGTGACATTATTTCCTGTGTGTAATGAGCTCCATTTATCACCACCTCTAGTCCACTTCAAAACAACATGCTCCTTATTTTCGCTAATATTAACTACATGATTTTCATTGCCTCTATTTGGCACAGCTAGCCATCCTTCTTCTTGCTCTACATTTTTGTCATTTTCTTTGCATTAAAACATATGAGGGATTGATTTTGATGCTCGAATAATTATCATGAAGGGAAATGTTTAGGTTGTTGGAGTTCAGATCCACAAGCACAAGAAGATGACGAAGAAGCATTTCCAGACAGTTCAGTGAATTATAGGATATGAAAATTGGATCACTTAGACTGGAAAAGTTTTAACTGCTTAAAAGTATAAGAAGTTTGTGAACAAATCAAATTATTGGAGACCTGATCAGATTTTATATGGAGTGCTTGTTTCACCATGACAAGAAACTGGATTTGAAATGCCATTTATAAAACGTTGCATGCTATGGTGACAAATGTTAATATTTTAATTTGTAAACTTTTTACAATGACTGTTAAAAAAATACTGACAATAACTGTAACGTTAAATCCAGTGTTATTTATAACAGATGTATGCTACTCGGACATTTCTGTTCAAACAATAATATGAAATAACATTCACCTTTTTTATTCACTTACAGTACATTTATGTAAATTAACTTCTAGTTATTTCACAGTAATAAGGAATACTGTCTACCTTAACCTCTGGTTTGCAGCTTTCAACTAGGTTCTTGTTCGCACTCACATCTTTTATCAAAAGTGATTCCTACAGAAAGACACAAATGTATAAGGGATAATTTAGTGGGGATTTCAATAGCTTTCTGTGCAGATTCCATGAAGACAATATCAGTTGCAGTATTGAGCTGAATGGCATTCTGTACCACATCAAATATCAGGTAAATGTAACCCTCTATTCAAGTTTCGATGTTTCATCTTTTTTTTCTTCTAAGTATTGTCTTGATGAACACATATTGAACACATATTGTCTTGATGAACACAGACTGTACACAAATAATGGAGACAAAACCAGCGAAGAGAAGCCTGTTGAGACTTCACATGCTGTGATAATTTTAGATCAATAGTATCTGAATGTAATATGCCTATGGTAAATATAAAATATAGATTGTTTATAACAGGGTTAGTTTCAAAGGATTCTCTAATTAGGAAGAATGAAGCTTATGGTACAAAAGAACATGAGACTATTCTTGCACTGTAGGCCTATGTGGATCATCTCTTTCATTCGATATTTTTTGGTTCCAGAATTAAGTCTGACTTCTCCCTTTTGGTCTAGGCTATATAAGCCTGTTGAATTTATAATGTATTTGATTTTTTTATCATCTTTTTGGCATATGCTTTATACATGTAACTTGGTTAAGAAGAGAATAAATTCCAGGCTTTTAACACATGCAAAGATGTTTTGCTTCGTCAAAACTGACACTTCCCCAACTTTAAAATAGAATACAAATGTAACTGCTCAGCAAGAATCAGTTATCTCGGAACAGTTACATTAACATTTCTATTGTAGTCATATTTTGCTAATCTATTAACGTTTCTACTTAGAACTATAAAATATGTTGATTGAATAAAGTTAAGTAAAGTCAAAACAGGAAAGAAAGATAGATACAGAAGCATATTTACATTTATTTTGAATCCAGAATCGCTGCCTGTAGGTGGTTTCATAATGAGAACAGATTTTACGCTTTACTCCAGTGTGCTCAACGTATCAGTGTTCAGTTTAATATTGCCAGGTGTTATCTACTGAAAACTATTTGCATGAGTTTTGAGAAGGATAGTAATTCCTGAGTTTAGTCAGACTATCTTTACTTAGCACTTGACGAAGATTCAATATCTAACAGAACCAAACTCTCCACAATGTCTGGTTGTGTTAGCATGGCAATAACTGTTAAATACACTGCCATTTATTGTAATTAAAATACCCTTTAGTACACCAGTCCGCCAATCATTTCAGAGACGTTTGTTTTCAAATGTGGAATGATGAGATTCTTAAAATTATTCTTTCCATAGTGGGTGTATTGGTCATCGGCAGTCTTGCATGTATCAGTGAATAGTCTGGTCAGAATGGCTGAGACCACTATTGTTATAGCTGGTGTCTCTGTCCTCTCTCATTAGATTGATCCAGGTGCTAGATATAAACTAGCTGTCTCTGGTCCTTCACAGCACACTAATTAAACATAAAACACCCATCATCTTCTCTCCCTTCTACCATTATCTCAGCTTATTGAACAGGTATGGATGACTTGCACAACAGCCTCAGGGTAATATGATAGTGAATGTTTCCTTCCGGATACTGGAAATACGATCCACTGTTTTAGATCTTCAAAATATGTTATTCTTCCTCTCCTGATTGTATGGTTGAACCACCAATTTCTGCTGTCTACAGGCAAGATCCCTGGCAACGTTAGCTTGTTGGTTACGTTAGTTAGTGGTCGATATGTCGCCATTAGAGCCATGAAGGATTTAAAGAAATCTGGTGCAAGACTCATCACTATTGTCCACAGATCTTCTTTGATAAACTAAAAGCAGCCATAGCGATTACTCTGAGTTTTTAGAAAATCAGTTTCCTGGGTGAATTAAAAAGAAACACTCCGGCTGCTAAATGTATGGGTGTACATGTATGTGAACTTGTATGTGAACCAGGACTGGGATCAAAGTACTGATTTCCAATTAGATTACTGGTTACTCATTACTTTACTCGTGAAGGAGAGGTACATGCATTTATACTCATACTCTAGTACTTGGGGTGATATGTTAGTACTCTGAACCCTCTGCGTACTATCACAATTTGTTATCATTTAAGGTTGTATTATTAAAATCTTGATCAATCATCAATTTTAAGGTTTTGTAAGGCTGACTGCTCCGTCACATCAAAGTTAAAGAGAGACATTTAAATCCCGAATAAAACATGTTTTTACTTGTTTGAGCGGCATTTAGAAGCTGAGATGATAACACATTTAGTAAGACTTTATGGATTTTCAACTTCTGGGTTTATACTATCACAATTAGATATCACACAACGGTACTAGTATCTGCACTGAAACATTGCGTATGAATAAACACAGAAGTTGAAAATCCATAAAGTCTTACTTATTATGTTATGTTTTTACTTGATATTACTTTGGTCTATGCTAGCAGTGTAAGCATTACAGTTCAGTTACATCGTGTCGCAGACTTGAGGTGACTGGTGAATTATAAGGAGGAGATTAAGATTAAACCATAGCTTGTTTAACAGTGTACAGACTAAGTGGCTACAGATTTGACAAGTTTCAAGCTCTAAATCTGAACATGCCAGTCTCTTCTTCACTTCATTAAAGTGATAATTAAGCATTGCTGTCTATTTTAGGAACATTTTAACCTTAGATGTTTTATGAAATAATGAATAGTCCTTCAGATCTCTCTGTTAAATATGGACTGGCTTCCGATAATTTGATGCATTTAATAAATGTAATTTAAGAAAACATTCCATTCATTATACAAGTATGTAGGCTGCAGTATATAAACCATTTGAGTAAATAACTAAATATTTAGGAAAATACTTTGATGAATAATATTTCAATTAAACACATGAACATGAAATAGATTTTATTATTTCTATTTGTAAACAAAACAAAGCAATCATACTCATACTCAAGTATTTTAAAAACTACTTGTACTGGTACTCAAATACCATACCGTAAAGTTCTCTTTACTCATACTTGTACTCTTTTGAGTACCTTAGTGTGGTACTCACCGTAGCCCTGATGTGAACAATACCAGCTTTATGTATGTGTTTATTTTAATGAAGCATTCTATCAGCTCTTTCCAGGGTCTATTTAAATAAAAAAAAACTCTTTTTTGTGTATGTAATTAAATGAAAAACTCTTGTAGGTGTTTTTATGGCTGCATTTCAATGTAACACCTGCACCCTACCTGCTTACTTTATTGGTGTCTGTGACAGGTGCTGCTTTATTTATGGCTTTATTTTTATGAAATACTGTATCAAGTTTATATATTTACAATTATATTGTATCGACCCTCACACATTCATTATGAAAATGACGAAATTTAAATTTACTGTTGTGGGTTAAGGTCAAATTACAATCCGGTGAGAAAAAGTGGGACAGAAGTTCAGTGGTGTGCGCAGTTAGTCTGCAGCCTACATTACATATATCTATCACTAACATTTACTTTGATATACACACAATATTATTCTCTATATGTAACAGAAGGCAAAGAACAATTTAGTATGGATAACACGACGTTTCTATCTCATTTTAGAGATCGTTTTCAAGTATGAATAAATAGAAACTATGAAAAAGAAATGTTGTGTCAAATAAATCAAGAAGTTGATATCCATACTTTTTCGTTCTTTGCTGTATGTTACTTCCAGCTTCTATGCCACTACAAGAAGCTTTCTGTAACATGCAACGAAGAAGTCTTTCTGCAGATTTGTGAACGTTTCACGATTTTGCTGTGTGTCAAAATGTCTTGTCACATCTCTTTTGTGCAATTACTTAAAAAAGTCGCATTATTTTTGCCTTACTACTAATGTGCATCGCGACCGTGGCGTAGTGGTAAACGAGTGCGCTTTCTAGCGCCTACTTCGATGTATCCTTCACAGGATCGAGTCCGTCTGTCGACCCTGAGGTATATGAGTGAGTCACAAGATGTGGCTCCGGCAATCGCGGAGGTGGTTTTTACAAGGTTTCCTCCTGGTTTTCCACCATAATACAGCAAGGAACAAGTGTGAAGAGAACAGTCTGTCATCATATAAGTGAAATATACCCTTGAGTACAACATTAAACCTGAATCAAACAAACAAACAAACTAATGAGCATCTGATACTTCTGTCGTCCATCATCATTGTTGTACTTATGCATGGTCAGTCAGATGGGAATCTGTCGAGTAAGAAGTTGTATTGAAACCCTTGGCTAACACCATCACATCATTCACAAAATGAACGCTTGTAGAAAGTCTTTAATGCGGGTTACTAGTCACTTCAAAATTGACACAATTTTATATGTGCTCATCAACCACCACCTGGAAGATTTACAAAACAGCGCAGAGCAACAACTGGCCAGCAGAATCATGCTTTCACTGTACTATACTGCTATCAGAGAACTCAAATAAAATATCTTGTTATAGTTTATTTGAAGAGATGACAGCACACATAAAATGAACCGTCGGCCACATTGCACATGTTAAATCAATTTCATAAAGTGAACACAGTATTAACACAGTTGTGTCATGTATTTAACCTTATTTACAGAATACAGTATACTCTGTGAACACAATGTATATGGTATTTACACAATTATAGGAATGGAAAATGTTATTCCAAACACGGTTTTCTTGTTACAGTCATGGTATAAAACATTGGTATTGTAACAAACATTCAGAAGCTGTGTTAAAAACATACATTGTTTTGTTTGTAGAATCTGTTTTGTAATATTTAATACAGCTCAACATCCCAGTGCACCTGTGTTATACGAAGAGAATTATAGCATGCAAGGGTGCATAGATTAACACATTTGGCGGCTATTATAGATCACCCATACACACATATAAGACAATAATAAGCACTGATAAGTTTGTGCTGTGTTTTGGTTGTTTTACCATTTTCATTTGAAGATTGTTGTGATTCTAAAGCAGCCATTATGATGGATATGTGAAATAAACATCCTGATAATTTGACATGCATTAAAATTTAAAATGCTTTAAAACTATAGTCAATAAATTATATTATCTGCCACAGCATGTAGAATTTCCTTTCTTCAAATTTAGAAAGTATAAATGTAAATTAAACGTATGCATTCTGGCATGTTTCAATTGTTTTTAATTGCTTGCAAATACAATACTACATTCTTATCTGCAATTAGAAAAGGCACAACAGAATAGAGGATGGTGAAATCCAGCAAAGATTGAATACGACTGCTAAAAATGTTGGATTTTATGGTTCCTTTTGCCAGACATGCTGCTAAAGAACAAACACTCTCTTCACATGTTAAACACAGTAGAAGTAGAATGTCTATTACATTAATTTGTTACATAAAACACAGTGTTAACATCTATTAGAAGGTTTAAATAAATAAGACAAATTTATTATGCAAAAATTTCTTATATAAGGTAACTGTAGGTAAATCATAATATATCATCAATGAATTGTCACATCAAGTGACACTGTGCTATACACTGAACTCTCTGTGTATTCATTTCTTTTCTCCAATGTTGTTTTAATAACATGATAAACAGATTTACAGCTTTGTTTGGTATGGTCAGCAGTATCCATCAAAAGACAGGTTTGTCCTGTGCCTGACATCCAGGTCAATTTAAATATAAAAACATTTCATCATTGATTAACTTCAATAAATTTGTGTTAATTTTACACACAAAAAAGTAGTACTTTGCTGCTCATCTACAGCAGCTTTCTATTACGTATACGCATCTCCCACAATCACGGGGGTGATTTTTACGAGGTTTCCTCCCGGTTTTCCACCATAATAAGGGCAAGGAACAGTGTGAAGTGGACAATCCTTCGTCATATAAGTGAAATACCCTTGTCAGTTGAGTAGGACGTTAAACCCCAATCAAACAAACAAACAGTCTATTACATATACTGTGTGTAATAATGATGGTTTAGAACTGAAATCTTTAATGGATCTGGATAAAGACTGGTTGAATAAACATATCATTACAATCATCTCCTCTCTAACATTGAACTGTCCGTAGAACAATATAGAGCAGATTGTGTAATCTGATATAGTCACAAACATGGGGGCCCGCAGCCGTATCTTAGTGTGTGTGCTCATTCTTCCGATTGTGATGTACACATGTACCGTTCACGGGATCAAGTCCGTCTGTCTGTCAAACATGAGGTATATGAGTGAGTCACATGAGGTGGCTCTGGAAATCACGGCTGTATTTTTTGCGAGGTTTCCACATGGTTTTCCCCTGTAATTAAGAAAGGAACCGTGCGAATTGGACAATCCATCATTATATAAGTGGAATAGTGTATGATGTTAAACCCCAATCAAACAAATGAACATGTGCGCTGTGTTTATTCCCATGCAACCTCTAATTATGTCTTTGTAATAGTAGTGAGAGAAGCATGTCATAATGAGTAATTCCCACCTCTATTTAGTCATGTGTGATGGACTCTGGGAGCTGATTGCCTCATTATTCTCACAGTACATCTCGTTCTAGTCTTGTTTTACATAAGATATAAGCTCTCTACTGTGTGAAGTAATCAGAATCACACAATTTAGCAACAGACCCACGGGTTTGTGTTACCTGTATACTTTATATTAGCACAATTTGTTATACATCCAGCTGTGACTTTCTGGTCAGCTTTTGGCCAAACATAATAAAATTCTATTGTCATATTAACTCAGACTGTCTAAAATTGTCCACAATATACTGAACTTTGCAGATTTGACTTTTGACTAAAATGAATATTAATTTATGTTGGGAAGATTTTGTCTTTTTGTTATACTAATGTAAGTGAGATGTTGTTGATCAGATAGAGACATTAGCCTTTTAATCAAATCTGAAAGTCCAAGCACAATAATAACTTACATATTTGTAACCATAATTAAACTGTGGACCACAGATAAGTAAAACTGGGAGAAAAGAATGTAACATTGCAATTGTAATAGTTAATTGGTACTGGGCGCCATACAAGTGAAATATACATGTACCTTTCTCTTAACTAGTGATTTGATTGTAGTGTTATTAAAAAAATATCAAGGTTATTAGTAAGGTGCCATTTTTCAATACATTTAGAAGCTGGACATTTCATTACTAAAATCCTAGATTTAGTAAATGGTGAATTATCATTTTCAAGTCCAGCGTTAACGATGTTAGAAACATCACCTGAAACATCTTTGAATTGAAATACATATGAAAAACTGATTTTGATACATCCTGTGCCATAAAATACCTTTGGTTTGGAAACATACGACCCAAAAACCTCATAATCCATAATCCTCAGGGGCTGGTTGCTCAAAGGGCTATTAAATTTAATCTGCTGTTAGATGACGTCACACCATGTTGAAGGTCTATCTCTAACCCGGTTTTGGCGATTTAATCTGGTGTTAGCCGCTAATTGTCTTTCGAGCAACTGACTCCTGGTGATTGAGGGTTGTGCTCCAAACCCCAGACATGGTTTATATAGCCACTGTGTGTGTTCTGGTTTATGATTTCTCCAGGTGTAGGATCCATCCAGGCAACACCAGATTTGCCGTATGTTTTCCTCCAATTTCTGGGTGTTATCTAATAAATATAGTTTCACACATATCATACGACTCCCAACACAGGAATGTTCACTGTATATATTAATATAATCTAATTAAATCACATTGTATCCTTTCATTGTGTGGTAACCCTCCAATGATGATAGGTGTTGTACAGTCAAAGCTTTTATGTACACCTGCTAAATGATTGCATGTCACTAAAGATTGATATAAATATATAGCTGCCACTCACTTTACTGTGTTTTTCACAGTTGTGTGGCATTTGTCTCTGTTGTGTTTGAGTCAACAACTGGGCTTTTTCTACCTTCTCCTCTCTGAAGCCAGCATTGTTGGAGACTGTCAAAGAGTTTGTGGGTAGTTTTATGTATGTTCGAGTCCATACAGAGGAAAAGATAAGGGTAAATGATGATTTGTAAAAGAGAGAATGCCGTTGTACAGATGATGGTATTCATGTATGCTGGTTTGCTGATGGTCCCACGGAGCAGCTCACCAATATACAGTGGTAACATACAACATAAATAAGTGATTACCATAATCACGCAGAAATGGAGTTGTCGAAGCTTTTCCTCGATATGTCTCTGCACACTGCTCTTTCTTTTTTCAAATTGCTCCGATAGGAAGCTAAGATTGGGAACTTGGTTAATAACGTCAAGTCCCCCTTCATTCTCAGCCTCCTGTATACTGGGCAATGAAATCTTAGAATCTTTGATTAAACTACCGTTCAAACCCTTCCGAGATTGCTCACCCAAATTCTCTTCACTTTGAAATGGAAAGCTGCCTCCGTGAACTTTGGGGTTTTCTAGCTGGGCCTGTAGCGCCATTACGTCCACTGAGAATTTTCTGACATAGTTATACTGTAAAGATTTCTCCTGGGGCCCGGTATTAGTTCCTGTAGCGCCTATTTGACAGATCGTGTGGCGCCGCCGGTTTAGAAGATTAGCCAAATTAACCTGTAAACTTGAGCGTCGTTTGGCAGTACCTGGTAAAGCTTGAAGGCTAGGTTTACCAACTTCAGTGTTCTTAATGCCTTTGTCAATCTGTAATTTTTTTTGTGATTTTGGCGTTGACGTAGCTGAGAGATTATCCTCCTTATTAATCTCTTCCAGTGGCTGTAGGGTGGATGGTTCTTGTATTACAGGCAGACAAGTGGACAATTCTCCCTGAGTATCTGACTCAGCGTCTGATATTCTGTCTTCACCATCCAGATTACTAAGTCTGGCAGTGGCCAGTAATACCAGTAGTATGACCAGAACGATGAGAACATGCGTGGTGAATATAACAATTTTAAACTGGAATGATGGTGTGTTCACCATTAGATGATTTAATGTTGTGTTTAGATAATCAGGCTCATGGCATGCTGACACTACACCGTAAGCCATTCCTATCAGAAAACTGAACACCCAACACCCTATAAGACTGATTAACAGCAGCCTCTGGTAAAATAACTTCCTTTCTCGACATGCGATGTGAGTTAAGCTTTTTATACTGATCAAAGAAATACAAAGCACATTGGCTGTCAAGAGAAATATGTATAAGGTATGTTTTGTTAGTTTGACATCTTGTTCCACAGTAGCACTCAAATAAAACTGTAGCAACTGAGTAATTTCCATAGGAATCCACACACAGGCATAGAAAACATCAACGCAGAGAACGCTGGCATATAAGGAGTTGGTGAGTGTCCGTGAGAGTTTGGATAAAGCCAGCAGGAGAATACAGCCACCAGCCAGACCAAAGATAGCCGATAGTAAGAGAGCTGTGATGGAGAGAACCACGGTGTAGGATTCTAGCTGACTGGAAGGAGCAGTACGATTCCACACATCCATCATAATGATCCACCTGTAGATTCACACTCACTTTCCGTTTAAAACTATTTTATATCCCTTATAATCTCCGTAAGTTGGTGTCCTGAACGCCTCCTTGTGACCGCTATCTTTGCAAGAGCTCTGTCAGCTGGCCGGGAGCTGTTACTTGACACTAGGAAGTGACCTTGGTGACAGCGCCATGTCCTTGTGTCAGCCAGCGAGTCCCAGCTCCGTGATGCCGTCAAAGTTTTACAGCAGACAGGAAATGGTTGCTATCCATCAGTGTGTTAGCGACCCGACATTTACTCAGTAACGAGATGTCAAGAAGCACTCCTGAAATCAAAGAACACAAATACTGAACACAATGAAGAGCTGATATGGAAAAGGAATGTATTGGCTGTTTGGATTAGCATTAACTTCTTTTACTTCCATGTTAATAACAATACATTCAGCCACACTGAAACAAAAAGGGACTGACTTTTTTACAAATTGATTTTTTTCTGACAAGCTGCATGGACTATTTCTGTTAATTAATGTATGGAAAGATGACATTGTAGTGATCTGTTATCTTTTCTCCTATGATATGTTAATTACTTCCTTCACCAGATGCAAATCTTGGCAAGAATAAGGCTTTAAAGAAATTGAAGCTTTTTTGTATGCCTGCAATTTGTATCCAAGCAGTGGCTAATCATCGATCTGTTGAACAGTCAAATATCATGAGACATTTTATTTGTAGGCCATGTGACAAAGGCTATCACTTGCAGTGTCCACTGTGACAATATAACAATCTGTATTCTGACAATCCTTCTCTATCCCCTGGGGTTCTCTATTGATACTATTCAAAGCAACGTGTCTGCCCGTGATTAAAAGTTAGTTGGAATTCCACAGTTTGTGGTTCTCTGGGTATATTGAGAATGGAAATGCTCTGTGTGTTTGTGTGCAGTGATAGGTCATGGATAATCAGCCCCGTAAGCCCCTCTATCTCTGGAGTAATCACCCCCAACCTCATTAACACATGCTGTACAAGTAACAGATTCACTAAATACGGGTTTAATGCTTTAAATCCTCACTTGTGAGGCTTTCTCTTTAATGAGGAGTCTAACCGCCTTAAAGACTTATTCACATCAGCCATATGCTCCAATTAGAATAGCTTGCATTGATTGCAGCTTTGATGTAGAATCAACGTACTATGTATAAATGTTATTGCCTGAATAGCAGTCTGAAGTGGACAATTAATCAGCTAGACTTCATTCCTATGAGGAAATTTGAATATCTTAAATAAATCTGTAAATTAATTATTTGAATCTGTCATAAGTCTCTAATGTTTTTTTGTGTTGTCTGTAATGGTTTTGAACCAGACTTTGTGTTTCTCTGTGAATCGGGATGACATTATGACAAATGGGAGGTCTCTATTCTGTCACGTTGGTCAGCAGGTGAACACCATTTGACAAGTCTCGGTGGATAAGTCAAGAGGTGCCTGAATTCTCATGGTGATTATAGTGATAGAAACCATTATCTTTCACCTTTATATTTGTAATAATCAGTACTGATAACATTAGAGCAGAAAGGCCAGATGAACACCAGATGAACAAATATGTATTTAAAAAATGAGCTCTGCAAAATAACGAAATGATTATATACAATATAATTAGGACATTTAAATGTAATTATATTGTCAAAAATATATTTCAAAACTCCACTTAAATCGAAATCTCTGGTAAAAATTTTTTGCTGCATGCCATGCCCCTTGTGCCGGACTGATGAACCATCAGGGGAGGTCATTTCAGAATTGAATCAAACACTTACTCGCCCAATTGATTTGGCCAGGCTCCACCTTGCAAAAAATATGGCGCATGAAACCATCGGAGTTTGCCATGAACGGGGACTAAAGATCGTGGATTGTCAGAATAGTAGCAAGAAAAACCATTTCATTGTGTATTTTTAAGTGTTCATGTAAAAAATGGTAATAATAACTAATGCGTACAAAATAAATCACAACAAAGTTTTAGATATATCATTCTGAGCCATGGCAACCATATAATAAAATTATAAACAAGTCCGTGTCCACCTATTGAGTGGATCTCTTTACCAATAGTAACCAATGCTTGGCAAGAGCTACCGGCTTAAATCTAACCATCATTAGGCAGACCTTTCTGCGAACCGTCACCCTATCTCTTATAACATGGGTGAGGGAAACAATGCCATCTACACTACTGACAAGTGAATACGAAGTTGCACGCTTTTGGTTAATGAACTTCCGTTAATACATGTCTGCATTGTTTTTTAAATATTATAATCAATATTTAAATTGTATTTTAGTAATAGAAGTTTTATAATAGAATTAACCAACACTTCCCACTTCAATGCAAATACTCACATAGCAATTTGCTTATCTGCAAGTGAACATATGTTTTTACCTGCAAGGTGTATAATTAATAAAATGAAGTAGAAGATTGGAAAGAGGGATTGGATATGTTATCACAGAGATCTCAATTGAAGGTTGAGAGAATATTGGGTAGAATTTTAATAAAAGCTGTGCTTATTGCTTTGCTGTGTCTGTGTTCACCATAGATATGTAAGTCTTCACAGAGATTGGCAGTGGGATAAGATGCTTCACTGTGATTAATGTACCACTGTTCACCAGTTAATTGCTTGGCTCCTAAAACAACTACTACTATAACAGGAAATAAAATAGGAGACAAGCTGTCACATTTTTCATTCTTTCTCAACACGCTGTATGTAAGGGCTTTGGACAATTTCTGTAAACGACCACAGCTGTTCTCTATTTGAACTCACTATTCTACTATTTGCTTTCTGCTCTTGAGTATGTCTACTACAAGGTTTAATAAAATATGGCGGATGTCTTACAATAATATATTGTAATCAATATCAGGGGCTTACGCTAGACATACACTTAATCTGTTGTAAATTAAGGCACACACAGATTAATCTATCTATTTTTCCTGAGCCATACAAAAATGCAGTTGTATGTAATTAATTTAATTTATTACACTATTAAGTATTTTCTCTACCAACAATTAAAATAAGGGCTCTTAATATCAGTTATATCCTTTTGTGAAGTAATATAGTGCTGGATTGTTCAAAAGATTAATTTCAGTTTGCAACATTTAATAGAAACTCAATTGTGACACAGATTAGTACAACAATGGTTAAAAGTTAATGCACTTTTGTATGACTGACTCTGGATGCTTTGTTCATGAATAGATGGGCCGGGGAAGAGATTATGTCATCCAAGATAGTTTGAGTATAATGTTCAAATGAATGAATTAAAATAAACAACTCCAAGTAAAACATATAATTCTTAAGTAATTTTTACCATTTAAATAGTTGAACATAAGTACTGTTTAATATCAATTTGATACTAGTAAGAGTTTACCTGAGCTGTGGTTGTTCTATCCCCTACCTGTGTGTTATGGGTATCTGATGAGCCAGATACACCTCCGTCAGAGAACAGGAGTTTTCTACTCTAAAGACACATCTACAGCTATCCACTGTCCCTGCAGGCTTTCCCCATCATTCTACATGTTAGATAATGGTGTAGGATGAAGTATGTATTCACCATACTATTGTCAAACTCAACTTGCTAGCGACCAACTGGAAGCTGTGGTCTTATTGGATGATTCAGATACTCTAATGGGAGGAGACCGATCTGACCAATACACTGCTGGGCTCTGATAGAAGGCAGACATGCTGCTGTGATAGACATTGTTTAGATCCGACTGAAGTAGAAGGAGACCTGAGATGATCAGTCTAACTATTACAGAATAAACAGCTTCCAGAGAAAACCATTCCACCAGCAATAATTAACATTCCTGAGAGCTCACTAAAGAGTTTCATTCTAGTTGTTGGTCTAAGCATTACATTGACACAGTTTACTTTCTTATTGTTTACTGCATTGTTGTCCACATTTTCTCAATTAAATTTCTTTTGTATGCTTTAACAAGTGTCCTATTTCAATTCCTGACAAATGCATCTACATATACAAGCAGTGCCCTAGGTCTATCTGTTTAATTATTGTCATTTTTATTCGATCCTGGATTCACAAGACTCGGAAAGGATGTAGACATTATGTCAGCTCTCGTTGATCAACCAGAATGCATGGGCTGATGCTTGATAACACGCAAACCGTATGTGTGCAAATCTTCAAAGGTCTTTCCCTATAATGCTATCATTCCCCCTATAGCTAAATCAAATGAAATCAATTTCTATCAACTCGTGCAGTAAATGTCTGCTTTGCTTATAAATTGTCCATCATTAGTGAATTGAAAGGTTGCAGCTTGTCAGTAAGAGTTCAAGCCCAGGGCTAACAGAGCCATTTACTTCTCCGTGTGTTTGAGGGGGACAAATGCCATCCAGCCATAACAGTTTCCTATGTGAGGACTGGATCGTGCAGTGTAATTTTTAAATGTTCAGGGAACACCCCCTCCTCTGCTAGATGATGGTTTTGCTGTTGAAGTTCTGTAATTCTCATCTATCTTAAACTCTTTGCTCTGACCCCCCACCCCCTTTTATCTTCATCCTATAGGGCAAATAATTGGTGTATTCATGGTATTTCTCTCAGACTGTTTGATTGAAATCAATTCTATTTGTTGGTCCAATGGTAGTATCTTGTCATCACAGCTTGGTTCACACATTAATAGATCTCGTTGATATGATATAAAGGAACTTATTTTCATTTCTTGTTTTGATGAACAGCTTAACTCCTCTGTAACCGGACAAGTTGCTGACATTATCTGGACAATTATGATAATTGGCTACCATTAATTGGATACCATTAGTAGGAAATTGTTCTCAGTATGTCTATAGAATATATTTGAACAATAGTATCATTTATGGACCAATATGTATACAGACACTGAATGATTAAAATGTCTACAGTCAGATCCTGAATGACCAATATGTCTACAGTCAGACACTGAATTACCAATATGTCTACAATCAGACACTGAATGGCCAATATGTCTACAGTCAGACACTGAATTGCCAATATGTCTACAGTCAGACACTGAATTACCAATATGTCTACAGTCAGACACTGAATGGCCAATATCTCTTCAGTCAGACACTGAATTACCAATATGTCTACAGTCAGACACTGAATTACCAATATGTCTACAATCAGATACTGAATTGCCAATATGTCTACAGTCAGACACTGAATGGCCAATATGTCTACAGTCAGACACTGAATTGCCAATATGTCTACAGTCTGACACTAAATGGCCAATATGTCTACAGTCAGACACTGAATTGCCAATATGTCTACAGTCAGACACTGAATGGCCAATATGTCTACAGTCAGACACTGAATTGCCAATATGTCTACAGTCTGACACTAAATGGCCAATATGTCTACAGTCAGACACTGAATTGCCAATATGTCTACAGTCAGACACTGAATGGCCAATATGTCTACAGTCAGACACTGAATTGCCAATATG